>NIPM01000431.1:5636-140956 GCA_002738285.1 Holacanthella duospinosa | reverse complement strand
TTTTTTTTTTCGTTTTTATAACTTGTGTTGTAAGCGTGCACCATTGCACAATTAATCTGATGTTTAATCGTATTTTTTTTTTGCCAACAGGCCCTTGAGATCTGCTTAGGAATTTCTGGCGAATGTGGAGTCAGGCTAAGTATTGTTCGATTCAAAAATAGTACACCGAACTACAATCATTATTCGGTATCAGACTTAGGGTCTGCCATGAGTGAAACAGACACAATGCCCCCACCACAGTTTTTAGTCATGGATAGTACAGATGACGTTCTACTCAACCAGTGCTTCGGGTCTGAGGAGGCAATGACTAATTACGTCAATTTGACATACACTGAAATAGAATCCTACGCACCTGTTGCGACTGCACTACAGTTCATCAACGATTTGAGTTGTAAAGATTTGATTGTTCTGGGACGAGGATCGACCGTACAAACTAGTTTCTTTGGCAGTTTGAGCCTGCGTGGTGCAGATCCTGAACGGCGGAAAGTACTGGGAGATATGGCTGAAAGTATATTATTAGGTTCCTGTCAGTCGAGCGTACTTGTGGTACAAAGCAAAGGCAGACACCACAACACCTCATTTGACTAATTCCATTTGTGTCCAATATTGTAACTAGTGTTCTCCATGGCTCCCATCTTCCATGGTGCCAGAGCTAAGGTGCCTCCTGAGCCACTGGCTCTGGCTCCCAGAGAATGGGAGCCAACTCAGGAGATATGGCTCTGGCTTCATGATATTTTTGAGTTGACTTCAGAGCCATGGCTTTGGCTCCCATAAAAAATTTTTTTCATATAATATCTATGGCTATTCAAACTGCATTTTCAGCAATTACCATTAGTTCTATTAAAAAATAGCAGTCGGTAGAATAAAAAGTATGCTTTCCTAACACTAGATATTACTTAGCGTGCAGGCTAGACTTAAACGGGATTTAAACCCCACAAAAATATTAATTAATAGTGGTACGTAACATGGTTTAATCCATTGTCGCCGATTAATAATATATGGTGGTGACGTCATACCACGGATATAAATCCTAAACCATATACTAAAACATTTGGTATTTCAGTGTAATTGCGCTCGTGACCTGGTCACCCTTGACCTCTGGGGAATGTTCCAAACGAAAATTTGAGCGTTTATCTTCAACTTAGTCGTTGCAAAATTTAAAAAAACCTCTTCGTTCCAGAGATATCCGAGTTTAAAATATCTACCATGACAAGTTATATTTTCATGAAATGCGTCTGCCCGCCTATTTTGGTTATTGAAACTACCTATGCAAAAGTATTTATACAAGTACTTTTAAAACTAACTATATCATCATTGTTACAATAATAGACGTATGGAAAATTATTTTGTTCTATTTATCAAATGGATGCGCTTAAAATTTAAGTTTCGAACTTTAGCCACAAGATATTGGGGTAGTAATTAACTTTGCTGAGTTATGATCCAATATGTGAAGAAAGTGTGTCGATTAAATGCTACTTGAGTTTGTTTCAAAACATGCATTAAAATTTTTTAGAATGTAGAAAAATGTTCAAAATAAACTAGAGATGTACCGAAAGACACATTCGGCTCGTGGCCGAAGGCCGAAGCTTCGTCTCCAGTGGGTCGCCGGAGGCCGAAGAGTTTATCATTGAGCATATGGGGTGTCTATCGAACGGCTTCAGCGTCAAGAACTCATTTTCTTTATTAATAAAAATTTAACTGACATGGAATTTGGAATAAGTGGACATTTCATTTTGTCCCTAACAATGCCTAAAAGAATCAATGGAATATAGTGCCATTGACTTATTAGTGTTCCCCATGACTCCCATTTTTGCCTGAATCAGTCAGACTCTGTCAGTCTTGACTTACTGTCTAAACCTTAAGAGTCGATTCTCGAAGTTATGACTCTTACTCCTTGATTTTTAGTAGTACTCTTAGTAAGAATCATGATTCTAATTCTCAGTCACTTAATACAAACTATAGAAAATCGGATAGAATAGTCTGAAATTAAAAGTTTTTATTTATTTAAGGAAAAAAAAAAGAATGGAATTGGAAAGAAGACAAAATGGAATGAGGCTTAGAATAAGGATATTTAAAAAATAAATAAAACAGAATAGAACGTCAGTTTTCTGTTACGTTTAATTACGTGATCTAATCACTCTCCAACATCATAATCAGTTAAATGCGCGAAAAATAGTTAACAACTCTTCGACCAAATCCTCCGGTCAATGGCGGGAGACCAAAGTAGGTCCTTCGACCCAATTTTGGCCGAAGTCTCCGGCCAATCGAAGCTTCGGTTCATCCCTAAAATAAACTCATGAACACGAATTCGGATTACTGTAATCCTCAAAAACAATTTTTTTTCTCATACAATTTGTTTGCGGTTACCGATGACGGTATAAGTAGTTCCCGCTTTTTGAATATTTTTTTTCACCCTTGCCTCGAATGTTTTATTTACAGGTACCGTAAAAACGCAATTAGTTGCACCATGCTACTGTTCAAATTCAATATTTGTATAATTATAAGCAAATGTATTTCTGGAGGTTTTGGGTAAGTGATACGTCAATCGATCCGAAACCTTGTCTCCATTAAGAATATGGTTTCCGTTGTTTACATTCAAATCAGAATTTCCGAAAATTCTACAAATCACTTTGGAATTTTTTCATTTTTGCAAAAAATCCCGAAACAAATGGTATTTGATTAGGCGGTATTTCAATCCGTAACAAATTACACTTAGAATGTCTGAAAACCATTGGTGGCAGTGAAGTAAAATTTTCTACAAACATTTCAAAATGCCTAAAACATTTTTTAATTCACTATCAAAGGGTATCAGGCTGAAAAAAATTGATTTCATGTATTAATTCTGTGCTTCCTGTATTGATTCCTCAAAGTTGTGCCTCTACTTCCCGGACAACGTTTAATTGACCGCGTACACCTTCTCAAATTGTACGTACAATTTAGTCAGCTAAACTCTTTAGGTTAACAGCAATAATAAGTAATACCTCAGCCACTCATGCACCAGGCATGACATTCTATTGTTGGTTCTACAACACAATGTGAATTTCTGCATTATTGTTACAACTATCAACAGATTAATCAAACCAAAAAAAATTTGTCAAATTTGTTTTGCAAAATTTGACTTGACCGTCAACAATGGATATTAAACTAGTAATCTGCATCATTTCTGACTGAGTGAGAAACCTCATCTCATACNAATTATTACCGCTACGCGAATATCGATTTACTTGGAGCAGAGTTACGAACCGCAAACATTTGATATTCTAATGATATTAATGCATTGTTACATAAATGACATCAGGCATAACCACATTTATTTCAATTTATTACCGCTATCCCAATATCGATTTACCGGGAGCAGAATTATAAACCTCAAAAATATGCTATTGTGATGATACAAATACAATGGTATATAGCAACCATCAATCAAACAAGTTTCCTTTAAATTATTACCGCTATGCCAATATCGAATTACCTGGAGCGGAGTTTCAAATCTCAAAATTTTGACGAGGAGCGCTTACGTGTACTTTGTAACATTACCAGTTGGTAATGTTTGTATCAAGTATTCAAATATTTAAAATGGTTATCCGTAGCACATGTTATATAAGTAAAATAACCAATTTAATTGGTAAATAATTGAATAATTTGAATTTTAATGGTACATCTGGTAACTGTATGAAAATGGTAGTAACCCTATGCCTAGAGTATAGTCGTGAGGAAGTTGTCACTTCCTCTTTGCTCTTTGCTGTTCACTTTTTTCAAAGTAGAGTCAAAAGTGAAATAACTTCACTTCCTCAGGTCTTGCTCATCACTTTCTCTTTAGAAATATCACTTCCTCATTTTAAAAGTATAGTCTTCACTTCACTTACACTCCTTCCTCATTTGACTGATTTTTGTCACTTTTACAAAGTTCTCGGTCCAAGAACTTTTGAAAGTGATTTACCAAAAGGGGGTAAAGCAAGACAATTGAAATTGTGTGGGATTAAAAAAAATTATTTTGACTTTGTAAATTTTATAAAGTGTATAAACAATTAACAATTGTTTAATCTGTTTGCGTTTCGTCATGATCAGGTGATTCGATGACTATCGTGAAAAGTGATGACAAAGTGACGACCATCAAAAGTTGAAAGTGAAAGTGAAAAGTATACTTTGAAGTGAGCAAATTTTGATAAAGTGATGTTGAAGGAAAGTGATATGAGGAAGTGAAAACTTCCTCACGACTATACTCTAGGCGTTACATATAGCGGACCTTCAAGTGTCATTGAAATGTAAGGGTCATATAGAGTTATAAAAACACGTGGAGCTATGTGAAAACATGTACCGGTTGGGGGAATACGACATGGTTCTTTTTGGAATTTACTTTTGAATCTCTTATTCTCACCAACAAATACGCACCTCCCACTACATCATAAGCACCCATGATGGGCAAATTCCAAATTGGGGCTACTTTTAGGCAGCGATATTTAATTGTAACTGGGGCTGCGAGGGACTCCCATTTTTTTATTGACAGAAGTCACGTTACTCAGAGTCATGAGTCGTTACTCAGAGTCATGAGTCATGACTCAATGATTTCCTCTTTTGAAGTCAATCATGTTTTAATTGACTAGCATGACTCAGTCATCTGACTGACTCAACCTTCATTATGATTTCAGAAGTCACTGAGTCATGCCACTGAGTCAATTTAAATTTGATAACTGACTACGAAAGTGGAAGGCAGTGAGTCCTAATTGAGTTACTTGAGTCTTTTCAATCTTGAGGAGTGATTTGAGAACAGTCACTTCATCATTCCACTGAGAGTCAATTTAAAACATGAGTGACTACGAAAGTGAGAGTAAGGGGAGTCAAAGTTACTCATGACTCTGAGTCACCTGAATCTGAATTAACCTTTAGGAGTGACTTCAGAAGAATTGATTGTAATTAGACGAATGAATCATTTCTTCTGAGTCAGTCAGATGATTCAGAGTTACGACTCAGTAACATTTGTTTTAAATTGACTCATTCAGTGGCATGATGTAATGGCGGTTAATAAATAATTTATGAATGTGAGCCAGATTCAAGTAACTCATTGACTCAGTTTTGTAGCGTTAGTTTTAAATATAAAATTGACTCAGTGAATCTTCTAAGATTCCTGTTTTTTAAATTGAGTAAAAGTCATGACTCAATCATGAATCAGTGACTCAGATTCAAATGAATTCTGAAAATATATGCTGTTTACTTTATACAATAAATTTTTATGAGTCGTGACTCAGAGTCAAGGTATTGACTCTAAATCATCTCATTCTGACTCAATCCTCAGGGGTTATGTGAGAAAAGTCACTTGAGTAATGCAGTTAATTTAAAACATGATTGACTTCAAAAGTAGGAGTCATTGAGTCATGATTCATGACTCTGAGTAACCTGACTCCTGTCAATAAAAAAATCGGAGTCACTGGAAGCCCCAGTCCAAAAAGAACCATGTCGTATTTCCCCGACCGGTACCGATCAGGCTTTATTAAGTCCACGAGCTTTCTACGCATCCTCCAAATATATGTACAGTAAACCTCGGATAAGACGAATTTCAAGGGACCGGAAAATATGGTTTGTGGTAACCGAGGTTCGGCTTAAGCGTAAGCCGAACACACAACTTGGGGAATAATTTGTTCGTCTTAGCCTAGGTAGTTTTAATTTAACATTACTTTATACTAGTAAGTTGTTGTGGAGACAAAAAATGACTAAAAATATATCATTGGTTCATTTGCTGTCGTATTTCAACGTTTGAAAAGTTATTTAAAAGAAGTTATTCATTAAATTTTCTAAGAAAAAAGTTGAAGTTCCTTTAAAAATTGATCAATTAATTGGTGTCCGTGTTAACCGAGGTAAAAAACAGGTGCCTTATGGACAGGGGCCACGAAAAGGCGTTCGTGGTAGCCGAGGGTTCGGCTTAACCGAGTTCGGCTTAGCCGTTCCATTTATACACAAATTCCCTATCTCAGGGTGCGGACCGGACCAAGCGGTTCGTGGTAACCGAGGGTCTGTGGTAACCGAAGTCGGCTTAACCGAGGTTTACTGTATGTCAAAACTGAATTTTGAGTATTTATTTTGCCGCACCACTTTTAAATTTGCTAATGGGACTTTAACTGGTAAAAAATGGGTTTCAATTAGTAACTTCTATTTTGTCAAAATTTCTCGGATCAATTAGAACTTTTGCTTGGGTTTGCAGAAATGCATTTTGAGAATGAAAAAAAAATTCTATTTTTTCTAATGGTGGTAATTAACATTCGGCATTCCGTCAAATATTCTTTGTCTAATTTGAAATTTAGGAAGTATGTGCTTACACTCATTTTGGAAAGATATTTTGTATGTTTTTGAAAAAATTTTTAATTATATTATTTTCAACAGTTTCAACAGACAGTCTTAAATATTTATTTTCAACTATTTTCTAAAACCTGCAAAAATACCTTCTCAAAATACGATAAAGCACATGAATACCAAAGCAGAAATTGAACCGACGACAAATGAGGCAATGCTGGGTTTGAATTCAGGACACCATACGTGTAAAATAAATTGAGAACAATTTTTTTAGTCATAAAAATTTAATTTTCAAATAATTTTGAGCACATCCAAAAATAACTTCCCTAAATTAGTCAACCACATACTTTCTAAATTTCAAATTAATCCGAGAATATTTAATAGAATGCCGATTGCTAATTTAGTTCACCACCATTAGAAAATATAGAAAAGAAAAAAAAATTTTTTTCATTCTGAAAATGTGTTTCTGCACACCCAAGCAAAAGTTCTAATTGATCCGAGAAATTTTGACAAAAAGTTATTAATTATTCATATTATACGATGTTTTTTTCAATTATTACTTTTCTAAGAGTCTGCTGAGTCTCACCGCCCAAACCAATCAAGAATTTACTGTGGAATAAAAAAAAATATGGAAAAAAGCTATCTTCAACATTACGATTTAGAAACCTACAATAGGAGACGAAGAATGAGAAGATTGAAATCTTGACAATTGTCTTATCTTATGAGCTGTACCACAGAATAATTGCAGAAACGTTGGTCCAGTGATGCAAAACTTCAATTCTTTATTCATTCACAACGCATTTTATTAAATTGAGTTGACTTTTTCAATAAAATAGCCTCTGGTTCATCGCTCACAATGAAGTGAAAAGCTAGACCGCAAGATATGGTTTATTATGACCGAGGTTTTTAACATTAACGTGCCGATCTCTAGGCTTGGACTGGTTGTTAGGTAGCGAATGGACCAATTTTTTTTCCTAAAACTTTCCTCCGTTTATTTTGTGAAGGCTTTTACAACACTACTCACACTCAAAATTTTCACCACCCTTTAGCTGGGCACATAATAATAACACCAATCCACTCCAGATTACTAGAGTTACACACAACACAACGAATAAATTTAATAATTTAAACCTTAGCTTTGGTGGGTGGTGAAATTTCAAATACTCATAAAAATTTTGATTCGAATATTTTCGAAACCATCAAAACTATCATCTCAAAATACATTTTTGCTCACTCTTGCTAAATTTCAAATCGATCCGAAAAGTTTTGACGAAATGAAAGCTGGTAATTGCATCCTATCTGTTAAACTCCCTTTCGCCTATTTCCAAATGAAATGGAAAAGTGGAAAATTAAAAACTACTAGAAATTGGAGGAAAAACAAAATTTGCAAATAATCCTGCGATTTTTCCTGTATAGAAAAGGCGGAGGAAGATACCGTATTTCTCGGTTTAAATCCCCTGGAGAATTATTATTTCAAACCAGGCAAAAAGTGGGGAATTATTTCGAGGGGGAAATTATTTCGAGGTGGGGAATTATTAATTGGAAGTGAAAATTTTGCTTCTTTTATAATTGTTTACTTCTAATAAGAGGTAAAAAAGTACAAATAATGAAATTTTTCTTATCCATGTCAGGGATATCTGATACTTTATTGGCTTTTTATTGTCTTCTAAATTTTCAATTTTCCTCTTTTCATGTAATTTTACATAAAATTGTTACAAATTTCGGGTCTGATAAGACTTTTAATGATTCCTCGTGGGAATTTATTTCGAGGTGGGGAATTATTATTTCAAACTAGCCAAAAGATGGGGAATTATATCGAGGGAGGAATTATTTCGAGGTGGGGAATTAAATCGAGAAATACGGTAAGTACACAAACATACTAAAGCAAACTTGATCAGTTTTAAAAATTTGTTAAAAAAAACTGAAACAGGAGTATTAAAATTCTCAAATTCTGACGGTGGAATGAAGAGTTTTTCTGCAAATGAGAAAGACCATTGTATGTTGCGTTTGATGTGTAGAGCGGGATGACCAGCTCTGTCCCTAAGAGAATGTAAAGTGTGGAGTGGACGGGCATACTCTGAGAGGGACAAATCCCGCTGAAGGTTGATTCAAAAATTGCCCCATTCGCAACCTAACAACCAGTAGTTCACGTTCATTATAACCGTGGTTCCATTACAACCGATGTCAGTATAGGTGAGGTCCACTGTATTTTCAGTTTTTACAACGATGATGTAGGAATTCAAAATTAAGTATAATTTTACTTTATCAATTTTCAAAGAAATAAATCTGAAACATAATGATTAAATAAAATTTACAAATTCTTAATTGTTACTATTTCCCTGATTATCAAATAGATCCACCAAATTGTTTTTCTTTTTGTGTTTTAAAGAATATTATGATTTCTAAAAACGAATGGTTTCTCGATTTGTAGAGTAAAAATTATCCAGAGTCTTCCGAGCCTGAGACTGAGCGTGACCTTGATCGTGATTTTTGACTCTCACTAGAATTGGAGTCTTGATCACCCAATTCACCGTGTCGTCTCTCACGCTCTCTACATAACAAAATGATAAAAATTTATCAATTTCTTGTAAAAATTTTTTTTAATCTTACTCATATATTTTATCTCACTTTTTCCTATACTTGATGGTAATTTCACGCAGACTCTCTTCACGATCCATACGCTCTTGTTCGATTCTTTCTAACCTCACTTTTTCTGCTTCTTTATCTGCCTTAAGTTGTTTGTTAAGTGCTATTTGCATCCGTAGTTTCAAACGTTCTTGTGGTGTGAGTTTCGTAGGATTTGAATTACCCACTCCTACATCCCTTCCACCAGACATAACTACCTGCAAAATTATAAAATATTAGATAAATGTACATATTATATAGGAGATAACTGCAGTGTGTAAAGGAAAAGAAAATTTAAAAGGGAATGATTCTTCAAAAGATAAAATTTAGCCAAATAGTGAATAGTCATACAAAACTTAAATACAGGGAAATCTTACTAATTTAGAAAAATAAAACTTATAAAACGAATATATATTTTGAAAATTTTATGAATGGGAAGTATCTTTGGAAGAAAATTTTTTAATTTGGAAAGTGAAAAGAAAAACCTCACTAGGGAGACTGTTCCATAATTCTGTAATTTTTGTTTGTGTATGTAGATAAGGCATATTGTTTAACAATTAAAAATTAGTGAACATTTTGAATAAAAATTTGAAATTTTAAGTTAAATTAAATCATCGATCATTCTAATCAAATTTAATGGAACTACACTATCATTTGAACTGCTCTAAAAAAATAAATAAAAGAGTTAATTTCTGTATTGGATTTCATATTTTTGTATAATATAAAAAAAAATTCTAGGAATGAAAAATCTAGAATCAATTTCATTATTAAAAATTCTAAAATTTCATCAAATAGAATAACTACTACTGGAAGTGTAGGTCACAAAGTGAGTGTGAACTGATGAGCTTACTGACTTTGGACGACGAATTTATCGTCACTTTCTCTCTCTCACCAGCTGAACTCTCTTGTGTTGGACTGGATCTAGAAAAATAAAAAAATAAATAGTCAAAGCTCCTTACACCAATTCAAAATGAAGTCGTCAGATTTCATTTGTTATAATGAGCAGTTGTTATATCAAATATAACAACATTATCTTATTAAAAAAAAGTTATATGGAAAAATTGTGTAAAGTACGAACAAAATTTTTACTTGGCCTCACGTTGTACGTTATATCACCTAACTTAAGTTTTTAATTTACATGATAAATTATTTAATACAAATAAAGTTGTACTTATGTCCAAATTTTTAAGAAATTTGTAGGTAATCAAGGGTGAAAAAGTCTCCTATAAATTTTTTGTGATTACTGTTACATCTGACAGAAATCTAGAATTTTTCTGTAAAATGACATTGCTATAGTAGGATTGTTGCTATAACTGATGCTGTAATAACCAAAAATTTTAACATTATAAGCTCAATAAGAGCAAATAAAACCAAAAAAAAAAAAAAATTTTTTTTGTTATAATAGGATTATATCCTGAAAATTTGCTCAAACTTATTCCAGTCAGTGCCGAAGACTGTACTATAGTGCACGCTACCGCGGTACTATAGTACCGCGGAATTTTCCTCGGTATCGTTTTTGTTGCACTTGAGTTGCATAATGGCCATAAGCAATAGTAAAAAATCCGATTTAATTTCAATTTTGTACTTCTTTTGTGCTTCGTCAGATGAATTACTCTCGGAGTGTGAGTTCCGATGGTGTCGTCCATAGTATCTTTTCACTGGTGGTTCCGGTGGAGTAGGCGATTTGTGAGTTTTCCTACAGGATAATACATTATAAAAAAAANATCTTTTCACTGGTGGTTCCGGTGGAGTAGGCGATTTGTGAGTTTTCCTACAGGATAATACATTATAAAAAAAAATTCTCCTTTCAAGTGTATCTAGTGATAAAGATCAAGTGAATTGAATTGATTTACCTCTGTATAGGTACTGAGGGTTCAGAAGATGAAGATGTTGAACTACTAGACGAAGAGGAAGACGAGCTACGTTTTCTGATAAAAAAAAAATACATAAGAAAAATGTTAAAAAATTAATAGCAAAGAGCATGTAGAAAAAGAAAACAGAACACACTGAAGACAAAAAAAAACCTAAATACTAATGAAAGAACTTCTAATCTCTTCCCACTAAATCAAAAGTTGTGCTATTTTTTTATTTATTTTTTTTTGGTCAGAGTCTGACAGTACCTCTGTTTTCCACCCTTCCTTCTAGATTTTTTTCTTCGTTTATTCNATCTTTTCACTGGTGGTTCCGGTGGAGTAGGCGATTTGTGAGTTTTCCTACAGGATAATACATTATAAAAAAAATTCTCCTTTCAAGTGTATCTAGTGATAAAGATCAAGTGAATTGAATTGATTTACCTCTGTATAGATACTGAGGGTTCAGAAGATGAAGATGTTGAACTACTAGACGAAGAGGAAGACGAGCTACGTTTTCTGATAAAAAAAAAATACATAAAAAAAATGTTAAAAAATTAATAGCAAAGAGCATGTAGAAAAAGAAAACAGAACACACTGAAGACAAAAAAAAACCTAAATAACTAATGAAAGAACTTCTAATCTCTTCTCANAAAAAAATGTTAAAAAATTAATAGCAAAGAGCATGTAGAAAAAGAAAACAGAACACACTGAAGACAAAAAAAAACCTAAATAACTAATGAAAGAACTTCTAATCTCTTCTCACTAAAGCAGAAGTTGTGCTATTTTTTTATTATTTTTTTTTTTTGGTCAGAGTCTGACAGTACCTCTGTTTTCCACCCTTCCTTCTAGATTTTTTTCTTCGTTTATTCCNTTTTTTTTTGGTCAGAGTCTGACAGTACCTCTGTTTTCCACCCTTCCTTCTAGATTTTTTTCTTCGTTTATTCCACTCATCAGAAGAACTACTTCTACTCCGACTGCTATCCCATCTTCCACGTCTCTTCTTCCTTTTCTCTCGTTTGCGGCCACTGTAAGCGGACGGAAGATTTGGACCAATTGGATCATTGGATCTAATAATAGCATAGTGAAAATTTTTTGATATTTTGAATACGTTTGAGCACAATAGCTAAACAACTAACTTTGGCCCAAAGGAAGTGATGAAAGTTACTCTATCCGGTGAATTTGAAAATTCTGAATCAGATGAGGATTTTGTTTCATCGGGTTGCTCCAGTGCAGACGCAGCGTAACTTAGAGGGCTCCAGTTATCACGCTTAGGCAAATGTCGGTCTTTATACGCCCTCCGCTCACGCTTCGCCTTACGACCCTAATATTTAAAAAAATTTGAATTATAAATTCGCTGTTAACATTCTATAGGATAAAATAGCATGATTATACAGTGAGGTCAAATAAGAAACCAAATTTCACAGTTTCCGCCAATATGGCTATCTTTGAGACTCAATGATCCTGTCAGAACAACCAACAACGCGTATATTCGCTTCAGTATATTGTTCATCAGCCAATTAGTTTAGAGTTTGACTTCAAACNAGAACAACCAACAACGCGTATATTCGCTTCAGTATATTGTTCATCAGCCAATTAGTTTAGAGTTTGACTTCAAACAGATAGGAGTGGAGTTAAATACAGCATGAACCACTTTATTCCGGGCCGTAAAAAGTTGCTTTCACCAAAAAAAATTTGACACAGCAAATAAATAGCGCGAAATACAAAAGTTGGAGAGAATGAAGTTAGCGTGTGTTTGAGAAAACATTCTTTCGCAAAAATTAATTTATTTAACAAGAGCAGCAGAGAGTTGAGAGAATGAGTGCAATAGGGTATGGTCCCTGTGCATCTACTCCACCTCACTCAACAGAGAACTTGTCGACTCCTCTCTCTACCTCTCTGCTTTCATCATTTGCACTGCTTTGCAATAACTTGTCTAATCAAAACTGACTTTAAATTTTTTTTTTAACAAACGCCATTCTGTAATGCTGAAAGATGGGTAGTTGAGAGAATGAGCAACTAGAGGAATGGGGTACGATCCCTTGGCATCTATTCCACCTGACTCAACAGAGAACCTGCCGACCCCTCTTCTCTCTGTCTCTCTGCTTTGTTCCATTGCTTTGCATTAGTGTATCTAATCGGAACAGATATTTTATAGTGATTACTAAAGCCCGGATTTTATGTTGTTAAAAAATGACGATTTATGTACATAAATATGTACCGAAATCGTTGAAATATNTGACTCAACAGAGAACCTGCCGACCCCTCTTCTCTCTGTCTCTCTGCTTTGTTCCATTGCTTTGCATTAGTGTACCTAATCGGAACAGATATTTTATAGTGATTATTAAAGCCCGGATTTTATGTTGTTAAAAAATGACGATTTATGTACATAAATATGTACCGAAATCGTTGAAATATGTGCCAAAATATGTACTTAAAATTTGAACAATTGGTACCAAAATATCATTTTTTTTGTCAAAACTATCCAAATTTATACAGAACATAATTGTTTCATTTTTTGTAAAAAATACAGTTCGAAACATTAGACTTACGGAAATTACTTTACTACAATAATCTTTCCTACAATTCACTGAGTCTCCACAGTTTCAGAATTATTATATTCGATAATTCGCTTTCCAATAGATTGTTTTTAATTTTTGTCAACTTTTCAACATTCTTTAAAAAAAAATTTTCCCAAAGAAACACTTTACCTCACAAAAATTAATGAAGGAAACTATTAGACGGACGTTTCGACCATTCCTGGTATCCGGTTTTCATTACAAATTGACCAGTATAAAAATAATAATAATAGTTTAATAAACTTCACAGACTACTCGATTAAATTATGAATATCGTATTCAGAATTTTAACCTATCCACATTTAAAGAGGACCGATTCAGGAGGACGCAACCTGTTTCTGAGTTGCTCTTATAGTTGTCATGTTGATTCCTTGCTAAAATTTTATAATTATGTCCTACCATCGTCAAAAGTATGAAAATTATTTGCTATGATAGGAATATTTATGTGGAATATGTGCAATAAATCAAAAATATGTTAATACGTGTCAAAAGCTGAAAATATGTAAAAATATGTAGTATAAAACTTTAGATTTCTACTCAGAAAGGTCAAACTCGGAAAGATCCAAACTTTGAGATGAATCAGATTAAGCAAGAAAATATGTAAATATGTAAAAATCCGGGGCTTAGTGATTACAATAAAATTAACTTCACTTCCATCATTTACTATNAAAATATGTAAATATGTAAAAATCCGGGGCTTAGTGATTACAATAAAATTAACTTCACTTCCATCATTTACTATTGTGTATCGCCTGCTCCAAGCCGGTTTTGGTGAAAGGCGAAGAAAGAAGGCCCGGAATAAAGTGGTTCATGCTGTACGAACATAATGCACTTTGGGTCAAAAAGAGTGTTAACTTACTCCACTCGAAATGCATTAATTCTAATTGGTTTAGATTTGAATATTTAAAAACGCTCTGACAAACATGATAGTTAATCATGTTGTTCGTTTATAAATGAAGTACTTCAATTCCTGAATTCTGCCGAACCATCCCTATTCCTTACTGAAACAGACCACCAGGTATGAGTCAACTTACACTTAATGCCTGTTTTTCTTCCTCCTGTAACTTCATCAACTTGTAGTTTTCTCTTTCCTTGACATCATTAGTGAGGTATGTCATAAATTCTGTGTTGTTGAGCCCAAATTTTTCACCCGAGTTATTGAGCTCTACTTTTTGCAGAATTGTCAAATCATTCACGTTTACGAGAAGATCTGCACAATACAACGAAACTATGTTAAAAACAAAACAATAAAAAAAAATTATGAATAAATCTTACCAAAGTCCAAGTCGTCATCTGACTCGTCTTCATTTGTTTCAGCTTTGGATATGGCGTGTCCTTGAGTCGTGACATTTGAGCCCTCGTCTTCATAGGTATAGGCAATAGCTGCTTTTGGTTGAACGAGGTGTTTTGAAGATTTGTTCTCTTTGAGAATGCTCGTTGTCCCGTATTGCTCTTCCAAATGGATCTGATGTAGAAATTTATCTTCCGACACTGTACAAAACATCAACTATTAGCTAAGAAGATCAAGTTTTGTAAAGTATTGTGTAAATTTTGATGGCTTAAAAACTGAAAGATTGTTTAACTTTTAGTTTATTAAATTTAAGTGAGTTACCGTTTGTTATTTCGTTCTGAACGAGAATCCGATACCTCTCGTAATTCAACTCGCCCAAGTTATCCACATCGGCATCTAGGTTTAGAACTCCAGCTCCTACAGTCTGACGATTAGATTCAGGAATGTAATCTAAATGCGCACGCACATCGAATCGGTCAATAATGGTCTCCTTGTTCCCCTGCCAGGGCATCCTACAACAAAAATAGGGTTGGATTTAAATCAAAATAGACTTTTTACTTCTTCCAACCTAACAACATAAGGCTTTAAATAAGTGGTCTGACTATTAGTATGTTCAGTTTATGTTTTCGATCAGAATAAAGCACCGCCTTTTCACAACGACCTAGGAACCTAACAACCTGAAGCTGATATTATATTATTAAACGCTATTTTAATTTAGAATTTTTTCATGTCGTCCATTCCTTCAAAACAATTAATTTTTGCTCATTAGGGTTTTAGCAGTCTCCTATATAAATTATAGTGTAAAGTGTTATTGCTTTTGAGACGATAGACAAATTTGAGAAAATCTCGTAATTAATTTTTGGTGTGGTCAACAACGTCAACAGTGTGGACATCAGATATGCCGTCTCAAGCCATAAACAGATTGATAACTGTGAAAAGGGCCGCTCGCTCGAACGGCATACATAACGTCCCGGAACATCGTTATGTGCCGCTTTCGAGGGACGTCATCCGCATCGCTTGACCCTTACTGTCCAGTGATTGTGTCAGCTCCAGCTCATAGTAATCCTAACGAAACAACCTAACTTAAGAACCTAATAAAAAATTTTTAACATAGGTGGAATGGACTAATACAATCAGCGAACGGTGTGTTGCTGCAATACCTTAGCTTCGTATGGGGCGTATGAATTGATCCGTTTAGTTAAATCCAACTCAAAAATAGTAAAAAATAATTGACAAAATAGGTCATAAACCAAATGGAACACTTACAAGCTGTTATCGGCAGCAGTGGTAATGGTAGGATCCATGTGCACCCTGCACTGTCTTCCATGAATTTGTATAAATTGTGTAGGATCCGCCTTAAATTTTTCATAAAATTCACGTCGTCTTTCCGCTCGCTTCCTGTAGTCCACGATCATCCCACGGATTTTCTTCTCTTGTTTCCGAGCCTCATGCCACATGATCAGATCAAGTATTACTAGTTAAAAATTTTTTTATAGAAAATGAAAAAATGACAACGTAAATTTAATTTAATGCCAAAACCTAAAAAGTAATGTTTTTTTATCTCAAAACATCTCTTCACTTATCACTTGTAACTTTCTTTAGTGGATGTACCAGAGTCAAGATACCCGATTTCGAGCCCCAACACAGACCACGAAAATCTACGACTCAGCCCAGTCCACACTTGGCGATTTCTAAGCCAAATCTGGCCAAATCTTTGAAAATGTTCAAATTAAATTTTCTAGGGTCTAATTACNATGATCAGATCAAGTATTACTAGTTAAAAATTTTTTTATAGAAAATGAAAAAATGACAACGTAAATTTAATTTAAATGCCAAAACCTAAAAAGTAATGTTTTTTTATCTCAAAACATCTCTTCACTTATCACTTGTAACTTTCTTTAGTGGATGTACCAGACTCAAGATACCCGATTTCGAGCCCCAACACAGACCACGAAAATCTACGACTCAGCCCAGTCCACACTTGGCGATTTCTAATCCAAATCTGGCCAAATCTTTGAAAATGTTCAAATTAAATTTTCTAGGGTCTAATTACCTCTCTCAACTGATTATCTGGCTAAAAAATACTTAAATTACATTGTTTTTCCAAAAATTTGCTTTTTTGACCGCGGACACAGGACTTGGGTGGTTATTCACTATCTCCGCCTGTCATTTTCACCAAAAAGAAATTTATTATGATATGACTGAAAAAATTTGAACAACGTGAATACAATTTAAGGAGAATATTGCTTTGACGAAAAAATAATTAATCATAGTATGAATTAGGTTTAGACGTAAACATCAAATATCAAATTGAATAGAACCCTCGGGTTGAAATATATTAAATACGGTGTATGAGTTTGTAGTGACGTAATTTTTAAGGCTAATTTATACTCAGACGACAGCGCTCCGTCACGTAAACTCAACTTGAAGGATGAATCAAAGTTAAAAATGTTTAACTTTTGTCGGAAGGGGTTTTACGCAGACGGAAGAAAATAACATCAAGTGCCGTAAAAATATAAATTGGCATCCGTAACGAAAGTTAGCTGACGGAAGGTGACTTTGTCGTGACGGATGAACTGTCGTCTGAATATAAATCAGCCTTTATGTTGAATTCAATTATGGAATTAGTAAGAATTTTTTTTTGGCTCAGAAATATTTGGTTCGTATAAATATATATGTACATAAAATACGCGGTTACTAATTCGGTTCCTTAACTTAAACTATTTTTAATTTTTCGAAAGTTCAATTGGGGCAAGTTTGGGCAAGTACAAATTGAAGTATAGATAAAGGTTAACCAAATTTAGAAAGAATGAATAAAATATCAATTGAAGGTGTCTGAAAATGGGAGTTTGAAGTTGCGCCATGCAATTACATGTAAATAATTTTTTTCCGTACCCTGCTACAAATTTTGGGCCAAACTATTTGAAAATTTAAACAAAAATCAATAGTTGTAACAGGAATAGACTTGAGCAAAAAATTTGTTTTTAAAGTCATATTTTTCTTTCAATTTTGGCCAATTTTGGATTAGGAATCGCCAAGTGTGCAGTCCTGCGAATAACTCTAAGTAAGGTCTGGGACTGGATGCAAGAAAGTACTTAGGAGAAATCTTAGACTTAAGTTACAAGAATTACCATATCTCGATTCAAAGAAAGTCCACTAAGTTTATTCGGATTCAATAAGACACTAAGTGTAACTTAAGAGATTAATTAATCCAAAATCTTAAGTACCCTCTTGTAGATCACTTAACTGTTTTTTTGCTGTCTTCTGTCAAATTATTAGCAATGGCTTTGCCATTTTTCCNTTAAATTACATTGTTTTTCCAAAAATTTGCTTTTTTGACCGCGGACACAGGACTTGGTGGTTATTCACTATCTCCGCCTGTCATTTTCACCAAAAAGAAATTTATTATGATATGACTGAAAAAATATGAACAACGTGAATACAATTTAAGGAGAATATTGCTTTGACGAAANAAATTTATTATGATATGACTGAAAAAATATGAACAACGTGAATACAATTTAAGGAGAATATTGCTTTGACGAAAAAATAATTAATTATAATATGAATTAGGTTTAGACGTAAACACCAAAAATCAAATTGAATAGAACCCTCGGGTTGAAATATAATAAATACGGTGTATGAGTTTGTAGTGACGTAATTTTTAAGGCTAATTTATACTCAGACGACAGCGCTCCGTCANATAAATACGGTGTATGAGTTTGTAGTGACGTAATTTTTAAGGCTAATTTATACTCAGACGACAGCGCTCCGTCACGTAAACTCAACTTGAAGGATGAATCAAAGTTAAAAATGTTTAACTTTTGTCGGAAGGGGTTTTACGCAGACGGAAGAAGGTAACATCAAGTGCCGAAAAATATAAATTGGCATTCGTAACGAAAGTTAGCTGACGGAAGGTGACTTTGTCGTGACGGATGAACTGTCGTCTGAATAGAAATCAGCCTTTAGGTTAAATTCAATTATGGAATTAGTAAGAATTTTTATTTGGCTCAGAAATAGTTGGTTCGTATAAATATATATACATAAAATACGCGGTTACTAATTCGGTTCCTTAACTTAAACTATTTTTAATTTTTCGAAAGTTCAATTGGGGCAAGTTTGGGCAAGTACAAATTGAAGTATAGATAAAGGTTAACCAAATTTAGAAAGAATGAATAAAATATCAATTGAAGGTGGCTGAAAATGGGAGTTTGAAGTTGCGCCATGCAATTACATGTAAATAATTTTTTTCCGTACCCTGCTACAAATTTTGGGCCAAACTATTTGAAAATTTAAACAAAAATCAATAGTTGTAACAGGAATAGACTTGAGCAAAAAATTTGTTTTTAAAGTCATATTTTTCTTTCAATTTTGTCCAATTTTGGATTAGGAATCGCCAAGTGTGCAGTCCTGCGAATAACTCTAAAAACATTATACTAAAAACTTTACGTCTGCTACCCATTTGAAACGAAAAGATTTGACCCAGACAGTAGGATCCGTTACACTAGAAGTAGCAGCACGCTGCTTGATCTAGCGTCCACTAGATCTAGCAGCGAGCTGCTAGATTTAGCAGCTCAGCCTCTAGATGTAGGGGCTGAGCTGCTAGATCTAGCAGCTAAATCAAGCGTGTTGGTGCTGCTAGATCTAGCAGCACTAAACTTATTTTCAAAAGCTCGAACATATATCTTCTTGACGAGTTTATCTACTATTTTTAATCGATAGTAAATCAAATTTAGCAACTTTTCACAGAGCTGAAAAAAATTTCCATCGTGGCAGGGCAGGGTTATTCAATAAAATGTTATTTGGTTAGGTTTAGGTTATTAGCTGGGTTAGCTTAGGTTGAGGTTGTTAGATTAGGTTGAGGTTGTTTGGAGTTAGATTTAAGTTTTTAGGTTAGGATTAGGTTGTTGTTAGGTTTTTGCATCGGATAATTACCGAAGCCAGCGCTGGTCCAAAACCTAACAACTCAGTATAGTTAAATTTGGTCAGTAAAATGTATGATTTTATAAGCGAAATGCACTGCTGTTTGGGCTGTATTTTCGTTTCGAATGAGTAGTAGACGTAAGGTCTGTATTATAATGTTTTCGAGTAATTCCGAGGGCTGAGCTGTGTCGTGGTTATTCGTGGTCGAAGGTGGGGTTCCAGATCGGGTATCTTGACTCTGGTAGTCGATGTTACAAAGTAATGAAATGANATTCGTGGTCGAAGGTGGGGTTCCAGATCGGGTATCTTGACTCTGGTAGTCGATGTTACAAAGTAATGAAATGACTGCACACTACAAGACGCAGACCGCCAAAAGTCATGGGCATCCTCACCTTCCTCCTCGTCCTCAGTCAGTCTCTACTTACGGAATACCGTTCTCAAAATTCAACAATCAATCCCAATTAGTGTACCGCATGGCTCTGGCTCACAAAAATTTCTGAGCCAGAGTCAGTGCATGGCTCTAGCTCATATAGTAATTTTGAGCCAGAGCCATGGCTCATGAGCCAGCTCAACGAAACTTGTGAGCCATGGTTCAATGGCTCAACTTTTCCTCTAAATTCTTCCACTTTTCTCCTAATTTTTCATTTTTTTTTCCAAATCATTACTTTTTTTTTAATTTTCGGAANTCTAAATTCTTCCACTTTTCTCCTAATTTTTCATTTTTTTTTCCAAATCATTACTTTTTTTTTAATTTTCGGAATTTTTAGTCACTGAAAGTCAGCTTGCCTTTAGCCAGTTCATAATTATGATTTGTATTAGCTTATTCTCATTAGGTAATTCTTACTTTTAGCAAAATGTGCATATTAACGAGGAAAAAAAAATTTTTTTTTGTAGAGCCATGAGCCATGGCTCTGGCTCATGAGCCAGCTCAACAACAGTTCGGAGCCAGAGCCATGGCTCATGAGCTGGCTCACCGCTCGGGTGAGCAATGACCCATGGCTCATTGAGCCAGTGGCTCTGGCTCACGCCAAAAGCTGAGCCATGCGGAACACTACCGTCAACTATGACCTATTTTCTTTATTTTTCTCAATTTTTGCCTTATGGGAATGTAAAAATTAATCAGTCGGAACCGGATAATTGACTCCTATAACTTCAAATTTGGCGTGTCCTTAGTTCGGTATACATGATTTTCAAGTCGCTAAATATTACAATATATGATGGACTGAATAATCCGCAAGTAACTTCCGAGCTCCTGGATTACCATTATTAAAGAGTTTAATTGACAATAATTTTTGGAGCACCCCTTTCTCCAGCAAATAGCATGGGTCAAATGTAACTTCCAGTCGTCCCAAAAACACTGGTTGGACTGTAGTTCAACTCGGCTCGCTCGTTAACCTCACGAGCTGGCTCGGCTCGTTTGCAAGCCTAGCAGATACCATTATCAANTGGCTCGGCTCGTTTGCAAGCCTAGCAGATACCATTATCAATGCAAACTAATTCAACAGATAGTGCTAACCCTAATTTGGAAAAAATTGTTTGAAAAATTCTACAAAATCGCAAAAAATAACAACTTCATTAAATTACAATTATTAAAAGTCATGCATAAATTGCGTTTGGGTAGTTCTTTGTGGATATAATTTTTTTGATGCGCGATGGATATTTAAATTGAAAAAATTCTACTATTACCTGATTGTACATGCGATGAGATCACCTGTGATGTGATTTTTGAAATTTAATTCTATTGAAGTAGTTAATTAATTAATTAATTACTTGACTAAAATAGTTGGTTTGAGGCGGGTGGTGCCAACTCACAGCATTGGTTCATATGTGGGTGAATTGGACTTTCTGATGGATTTATTTACCAATCGGCAAACAAAAGTAATTACGAATTTGGTAGCAATAGATTTGGCATCCATAATATTATTTTTAGAAATATCAAACAAAATCCTTTTGCTTGCCGACTGTTAAAAAAATCCAACAGAAGTTCGACAGTAATCCCCCGTCCCCTACTAACAAAATTGGCAAACAAACCCACATTTGCCAAATGTATTCTCATAACTTACTCATTTTTATAAAAAAATTAATATTCTTAAAATTTAAAGTTAGTGTTAGATAAGGATGCAAATATGTGCAAGAATTCCCGCAGCCCACCCGTGGGTTCCCGCAGCCCACTCGTAAGTTTCCGCAATTCTCCCGTGGGTTCTCGCAGCCCTCCTGTGGGTTCCCGCAACCATCCGTCGGTTTCCGTAGCCTTCGCGTAGTTTTTCTCAGCCTTCCCGTGGGTTCCCGCAGCCCTCCCGTGAATTCTCGCAGCCCTCCCATGGGTTCCCACAACCCTCCCATGGGTTCCCACAGCCTACCCGTGGTATCCCGCAGCCCATCCGTGAGTTCCCGCAGCCCTCCCGTGTGTTCCCGCAGCCCTTCCGTTGGTTTTCGTATCCCTTCCGTCGGTTTGCGTAGCTTTCCCGTGGGTCTCCTCAGCCCATGCGTGAATATCCGCAGCCTCCCACGGATTGCCGCAGCCCACCCATGAGTTCCCGCAGCCTTCCCGTGGGTTCCCTCAACCCTTCCGTCGATTGCCGTAGCCCTCTCGTAGTTTTCCGCAGCCCTCCTGTGGGTTCCCGCAGTCCTCCCGATAATTCCCGCATCCTTCCCAATAATTCCCGCATTCCTCCCATGGGTTCTCGCAGCCAACCCGTGGGTTCCCGCAGCCAACGCGTGGGTTCTCTCAGCCTTCCCGTTGGTTCCCGCAGCCCACCCGTTGGTTTTTGAAGCCATTCCGTCGGTTTTCGTAGCTCTCCCGTAGTTTCTCGCAGCCCTCCCATGGGTACCCTTAGCCCTCCCGCATTTNTCTCCCGTAGTTTCTCGCAGCCCTCCCATGGGTACCCTTAGCCCTCCCGCATTTCTTCCATGGGTTCCCGCAGCCCACCAGTTGGTTTTTGAAGCCCTCCCGTGGGTACCCTTAGCCCTCCCGTGAATTCCCGCATTTCTTCCATGGGTTCCCGTAGCCCACTCTTTTATTCCCGTAGCCTTCCTGTGGGTTCCCGCAGCCCTCCCGTGGGTTCCCACAATCTTTCCGTCGGTTCCCGTAGCCCTCTCGTAGTTTCCTTCAGCCCTCCCGTGTGTTCCCTCACCCCTCCCGCTGGTAAATTCATCTAGAATCAAAAATGGAAATGTGGTGGATCCTGTAGTCTTTTCTATCTTTCCGTTGTCTTCAAATTATTTTCGTTTTACCCTTTTCAATATCCAGTGAAAATACTGAAAACTGCGTGTAAAATCAGGTGTGAAAATTATTGAAGGAAAATGAAGTCACAGCAATTTGGTAAGAAGGTGTGTGTCAATATGGCAACATTTTAGATTCTATTTTATAGAAGAGAGTGAGGTCATATGTGTAACTTTATGATGCGCCAGTGGTTTCACGGTAGTCCAGCTCTCGCTACCAAAAGTAAGGTGGGAGTGACCGTGGTACTGGTATCAAAAATAACGGTAGCGGGAAATAGTTTCTGACAACTTGCGGTAACGAAAAAAGTTTAGTAACAAGTAGCGGTAGCGAGAAAGTGTTAGTTAATCTCAGAAGCGTAGAAATTTTTCGTTAAAAGTTACCGGTAGTTACCGCAGTAGCGGTAACGGCACCGCGCAATTTGATTGCTGTAGCGTTAGGAATTTTTCCTATCAAAGTAGCGGTAGCAATTGCACGTCCCGCAGCAAAAGCAAATGTTTTTTAAAGTTACGACACCGGTAGCGCGGACCATGTTATCGGTAGCGCATACCATGTTATCGGTAGCGGACAGTCGAGGTGACACATTTGGGTGATGTACCTCGCTCTCATTCGATTATGATATTTCCCACTTTCCATTCAATCACATTTCATTCAATGGTCCGCACTCAGGCAATATGTTATGGTTTGCTCATGAATGAAATAATCCACAAAGAACTACCCGTTTAGAAACCCTAGTATTTTGTTGTTGGAAAATTTTACCTCTATTATATTGGACAATCGACATTAAAAATCATAGTGGTTGCTTTGAATTACTTGTTAGTAAATTTCCAAGAGTTTCTTTAGTTGCCTGATATTTGGTTTGACACTTGTGAACATGAAACAACCTAGATCTAAACAAGAAGATCCATAACATGAAACAACCTAGATCTAAACAAGAAGATGCATAACGAGTGATCCAATTACAGCAAGCCAAAATGTCATACACTGAAATCCGTTTACTGTAAATTCCGGCTAAAGTAAATCTCCAGTCTTAGTAAACGAAACTGAGTGTTCCCAGATAGTTGTTGGTGTACTTAAATGTCCACATTGAGTAAATTCGGCTACAGCAAAGGTTCGGATTTAGTAAACAAGAATTCCTCTTCCGAGTGATGTTTTACTCCGAATGATACAAATGGAGCATATAATTGTTACTTCAGACAAGAAAAAATTAATGGGTGTCCGAGATATTTTAAAATATTTTCTGTTTTATTACTTCTATGAAGCTATCATTTACTTAATTATCATTAATATCATTTAAAAATACTTGCAAACCGAAAATCAAAAATTAACAATTATTACCCAAAACAAAAAGAAAGTTGAAAAGGACTTTCAAGAATTTTCGAGGTTAAGGAAATTCAGAGATTCGGAAATAAGATATTCAAGCAAAGCGGTTTCAATTTTTGAAACAGGCTTTCATTGCCAACTATTTTAGTATCAGTTTTCGAATGATTTACATTTAATTGAAAGAACCAACGTAATTAATTAAAAGACATTGCATGAATGATTCGACNAGTTTTCGAATGATTTACATTTAATTGAAAGAACCAACGTAATTAATTAAAAGACATTGCATGAATGATTCGACTATAGGAAATACTTTACCAATACACTGTTTCGTTTACTATATTTTCATAGTAAACTCCGGTTTTAGTAAATGAAAACATGTGTTACCTAAATATTTACTATAACCGACTTCTACTTTAATTCGGTTTCATTAAATTTATTAAATTGCTAAATCTACCCGAAAATCTACAAATATATCATTAACAGATCCCGTTGAGACGTATGTTTTGAAGAGCATATTATTATTCCAACAGTTACCATGACTCAAAACTAACAGTTACTTTTTTAATTGCTTCTGTGCTTCCCTCTGAAAGATGCCCCTTCATTTTGATGGGTAGATTTGAGAATCCAGAATTCTTACTTCTATGAGACTACATTTTATGGAAACAGATATAGTTTGGTAAAAAGTTTTGAATTATCGCGTGTTTTAAATTGATTTCAGAATTCACAGTGGATTTACGATGAATAATTTATTATTAGTTGACTGAGTATTTGTATCCGTTGAGTATCCTCATCGTTTCATTTATAAGTCGTCAAATTGTTCATTCCTTACCATTTGACATATAGAATAAAGTTCGAGAAGCGACCACAATTATATGGATATAATTCATCTTTTATTTGAAAACATTGTAAATAGAAATTAGCGTTGTACTGTAATACTAATATAATTACTAAGATAATTTAATGGCCACAGATAAAAATGTGTAGAGGGGCTGTTGGGAGACTGAAAAGAAAAAGCTAACATAGAGAAAGACTGCAAAAACATGCCAAACTGAGGAAGGATNGGGCTGTTGGGAGACTGAAAAGAAAAAGCTAACATAGAGAAAGACTGCAAAAACATGCCAAACTGAGGAAGGATTGAATAAAATACAAAACTAATGCTGTATGTGGTGGAAAGTTTACGGGAAAAAGACGATACGTAACAGTTATTNATTGAATAAAATACAAAACTAATGCTGTATGTGGTGGAAAGTTTACGGGAAAAAGACGATACGTAACAGTTATTAGTATCATATGGGTTACACATAATATGCACTAAATATTTTAAGGAATATTCTACGTTTCTTAGCTTTAAATTATTGTTCTTAAAAAATTTTTTTTTTGTTTATTTTTCAATTCTATTATCTGTCATTTCATTTTAGGTTGTTATTAAATATTTTAGTATAGAAGTTTTAGTTTTTTTCGGTGACACGCATTGAGTAAAACTCTTATTTCTTTGGATGATATTAGCTGAAAACACACATTGGCAACTTGGAAAGAGCGATAGCAGTAAGTAAATTTAGTAAATAAGCAAAGCGGAATAAATATTGACTCTGGATAAACAAGCTTAGAATTACTTTCATTTAGGGTTATGAAAAGGAGTCTTTGTTTTCATGTTGAGCTAAGAAACCATATGGTAAAATTGTTGTAATAGTGAGCAAAAGGAAGGGAAACTGGAAGGGTAGTCAAATTTGAAAACTGTTTAGAAAAAAGAGAACGAAATCGATGTAACGTTAGAAAAAGCTCAAAAGTAGTTACAAAATATGGTAAGAGTATTGTATTGGCATAATTATTCTGAAAATTTATCCAAAAATAGTTTTCAATTCTTTATACTAAAAATTAAATAAGGCCTCGTTTATGTTTGTCTAGCTATCCCAAAACTGGTAGAGCAAATCACATAGAATTTTCGGTAATGTATTTAATGTTCAAAAACTTCTATTCAACTTCTAATTACTCTTGGTGCGATAAATTAAGAATAAATATAAAACGTTGATTTCATATCTAGTTCAAGAATGTACCATATGAGACGGTTTGTTGAACCAGCATACTTTGAGAGATATGGATTTAGCTTATTCGTGCTTAATAATAACTTATAACTGTACACCTTCGTTCTGAACACAACAAATTGCACAAAACTGTTGGTTATTAGAAACATTACATAAAAATCAAATTTGCTTTCAGAATTAAAAATGCGAAGATAGTTTCGTAGTAGGTACAGGGTGAACCAACTTAATCCGGGCCTTCTTTCTTCGCCTTTCACCAAAAACGGCTTGGGGCAGGCGATACACAATAGTAAATGATGGAAGTGAAGTTAATTTTATTGTAATCACTATAAAATATCTGTTCCGATTAGATACACTAATGCAAAGCAATGGAGCAAAGCAGAGAGATAGAGAGAGGGATCGGCAGGTTCTCTGTTGAGTCAGGTGGAATAGATGCCAAGGGATCGTACCTCATTCCTCTAGTTGGTCATTTCTCTCAACTACCCATCTTTTCAGCATTACAGAATGACGTTTGTTAAAAAAAAAAAANATGCCAAGGGATCGTACCTCATTCCTCTAGTTGGTCATTTCTCTCAACTACCCATCTTTTCAGCATTACAGAATGGCGTTTGTTAAAAAAAAAATTTTAGTCAGTTTTGATTAGACAAGTTATGGCAAAGCAGTGCAACTGATGAACGGAGAGAGGTACAGAGAGGGGNTTTTAGTCAGTTTTGATTAGACAAGTTATGGCAAAGCAGTGCAACTGATGAACGGAGAGAGGTACAGAGAGGGGTCGACAGGTTCTCTGTTAAGTGAGGTGGAGTAGATGCAAAGGGACCATATCATTCACTCATATCACTCATTCTCTCAACTCTCTGCTGCTCTTGTTAAATAATTTAGTTTTGCAGAGGAATGTTTTCTCAAACACACGCTAACTTCATTCCCTCCAACTTTTGTATTTCGCGCTATTTATTTGCTGTCTCAAATTTTTTTTGGTGAAAGCGACTTCCTACGGCCCGGATTAAGTTGGTTCACCCTGTATTAAGTAGTTCTCAAATACGGTAGAATTAAACCGTGTTTTAATTTCTTCATCTAATACATTGCAAATCATTTGTCAAGAATAAAATTNAAATACGGTAGAATTAAACCGTGTTTTAATTTCTTCATCTAATACATTGCAAATCATTTGTCAAGAATAAAATTTCTTCTCCAACACATCATGTAATCAAAATCATTGACATTGTTCTAGAAGATGCAGAACATAATGTCAACAATCACACTGTATGTTATTTTATTGATTTCAAGTATTCACTGTCTAGTATTTATTCATGACTTGCCAACAATTATTGAAGAGTTCAAGCAATGTTATATTGTACTAAGGTATGACAAAAACTACGTGAATTATATAGATTTTGTTGTACCAGAAAATATCCCATTGCAATTGTCAACAAAACACATCAAAATTGATGAAATTATTAATCAAAAAACTAATATTGACGACATTTATAAAATATATTTCAAAATTTCTTTACTTTATATACGACGACGAAATTTTTGTTCTGCAGAATTTGTTTTTGGTGGACTTTATGAAAACGTAGCATCAAAATTGCTTGAAGATAGATATCATAGACACTATTCCGTTGAATGGCCACAATTTATTATAGTCATAGTTTATCAAGACTATTCATTACCGAAATTTTTACACACATTTTATGCGATGTTAATAGTTCACTATATCCTTTGGACATTGGTACGAAACCATAACGAAACGAACGGAACACATTCTATCCAACTAATATGTCATCAATGCAGGAAACAGAGTTACTACATTGTAAATGTAGGTGCATGTGTAGTACAAAAAAATTGTAAGAAGAATCTAGAGACATCTATGAAATATTTAACTAAAGAATTTATCTATGTTACTAATCCAATTCATTGTGCAATTTATGAGGTATCAATTCGACGTATCCTCAGTCTAGATCCCTATACAATTGACTTTGAAGATATTACAATGTGTCTAATTGGGCAAAATACAACAATGTTACAAAGTAAAGAGCTCTACTTTGGTCAGGATTATGCAAGGAATTTTCCACCAATTACGTTTGGTCCACAAAATTCAATTGATTATAAATTTTCACGGACAACACTAATTACACAACAAGATAAATTTAATTTCATAACTTGTGATGGAAGAATTTTTCCAACTATTTCATACACATTATATTTCAAACCATTTGATATTTATGTCTGGTTAGGGATTTTGATAACAATAATTTTGAGTTCATTTGTACTAACGATGATAGCCTGTGAATCCTCATCGATTAGACAAAAATATACAAAAAATGTTGTTTCCCATATTTGTATTCAAATGAGTCTTCTTGCCTCACCTTTAATAGAACATGGAACATATCAAGAGCGCATGCTCAATGGAAATGAAGTTGTGAAACTTATTTTTGCAATTTGGTTAGTACTGAGTATTGTTTTAACAAATGGATACCGTGGTGTCGTTGTGTCATTACTTGCACTACCTCTACGTCCTAGCTCAAAATGGGATACTTTTGAACAAATATATGAAAAAAATTTTACAATTTTTTCAACAATCAAGAAACGTATGGAGACACATAGTTTACAATTCAATATATGTTCGAAATCAACCTTTACAGACTACTGCTCAGATTTAGCTTCGGAGTTTCTACTCAATAGAACCGATATGGTGGAAGCAATTAAAGTCAACAGAAGTCGATGGTGGGCTGACGATATAGCAAAAATTAGATTATTTTATCAATGTAATATGTCTATATTTTATGACAATTTGTCATCATGTAACCAGACTGTATTTGGTGATTTGAACTCAAAACTAAATAAGTATATGTCATATTTTAAGAAAAGGTCTAAAAATTCTGGTGATAAGTCATGGGATGACAAATATTACAGAGGGAAAGGGAATTTTGGGAGTCAGAGATTTGGATGGACAATTGGGAATAATCCAACATCGGTGCTTTATGATCGTCTCAATGCTGTTTTCAATACTGGGATTTATAAGTACTGGAGTTATTGGTTTTCAGAAAATGTAAAATTTAGTGACAGAGTGATTAGTTCTAGTAACGTCCTCAAACAAAGGATGAATACAAATATTGGATCTGTTTTTATAATTTTAATTTTTGGTTGTATTGTTGCTCTTATTTTGTTTAGCATTGAGTCAATACTTACAATTACCTCCTTGTATCCAAATGTGGGATGAAGAAAGCATTTCTTACATACAGGGTGTTTTAACAGCTTTTGCACGCTAGAAAGCATGACGTCATTTTTTCACACTCTTTTGCTGGGAGCAGCATGGGGTGGGAGGAGCTACGATGAAATTGAAGAAAGAGGGTGCAAAAAAAGATTAAACACCCTGTACTTGATTCTTTAGATTCATAGCCAATTATTCATTGTCAGTATACTTAAGTAAGGTTACCTTTTTTTTTTAAGGAAAGAGTAAAATCAAAATGTAATATTTATGTTTAAAAAGTTTAAAAATTTGTAGTAAGTAAAATCAAGGCCACTCGAAGATGAATCACGCACACCGGAAAGAAAAAAATTAACAGTCGGCAATACCTCCTAGCTCGCTCACTTTTGGTTTAATTAAAGTAATTTACTCAGAATGGTACGAAAATATCAAAATGTGCTAGAAAAGCGAATTACCATGCATTTTTGAAGAATATAATGATTTAAAAAATGAATGTTAGTCATGTAATATTAAATTTTCTCTGAATACGACAAGAATTAAATAAGAATTAGAATAAATACTAAGATTATAATTTTCAATAAACATAGTAGCAAGTTAAAAAAGTTTTTTGAACCAAAGGGTTTCTAATTAATATACTACTTGAAATAATCGTTGAATGTTCTATATTTTTAATTGAATAATTTTACAAAAAACTGAATGAATGTGTATATTTTGAGAGGTTTTGGTTTCCATTTAAACAGAACTAATAATATTATGGTACACAGCGTTAGTTATTATTGAAAATTTGATAACTTCTCCTTCAATTGCTGAAATAATTTGAGCGACCATATCGTGTAGAATTTTTGTAAAGGTATATCCTGGGAAACATTTTTTTAATTTAAAAATAAGCTTTTTTAAATAAAAAATTAACAGGCTGATCGTTCTTTTCCTCACCTTCGTCGTTGACAGCACCTATTCTATAAACCTGTCTTAACTACAGACAGAAGACGATCAATTTCCACTTGACGATATTTTCGAACTAGATATGCCTGTCCTTGAAACATGTAGTGCTCGGAAGAAGTTGCCTTGGAGTTGATGAAGTTGATTCTGAAGAATGTATTTAGAAAAGAGGTAAAGTTCGGAGTTATTAGCGAATTAATTTTTTATTTAAAAATTTAACTAGTTTTTTGTAAAATTATTCAATTAAAAATATAGAATATCCAACGATTATTACAAGTAGTAGATGAACTAGAAATCATTTGATGCAAAAAACTTTTTAACTTGGTACTATGTTTATTGAAAATTATAACCTTAGTGTTTATTTTAATTCTTATTTAATTCTTGTCGTATTCAGAGAAAATTTGATATTACATAATCAACATTAATTTTTTTAAGTCATTTTATTCTTCAAAAATTCATGCTAATTTGCTTTTCTAGCACATTTTGATATTTTCGTACCATTCTGAATAAATTACTTTAATTAATCCAAAAGTGAGCGAACTAAGAGGTAACGCCGACTTTTAATTTTTTTCTTTTCTTTGTGCGTGATTCATCTCCGAGTGGCCTTGACTTTACTCTCGAACCAAATAGCATTGAGCCCTCGAAGTTCTTGCCGCGAAATTTTTTGTTTTTCCTTTCGAGATGTGCGCGTCTTCTTATTTAAAATTTTAGGCGGTGNATTTTTTGTTTTTCCTTTCGAGATGTGCGCGTCTTCTTATTTAAAATTTTAGGCGGTGAATTTAAAGTTTAATTCGCAATTCAGATAAGTTTTATTTTTTATTTACATTTACCTTGCCACTAAAAATACAAAAAGACATAGTGTTAAAGGTAAAACCATTTCTAATTAAATCCTGTTGTAAGATTAGAAAATTTTCTTTATAGCAGTATTTGTGTAGAAATTTCCGAAAATTCTGGACGACATGTCGTTCACTGAGTTAAATCACAACACAATTGATTGACTGCCACACACAACTCCAATTTTAAGATGTTTGTTTGGAGAATTGTAATATGCGACTCCCGCCGCGGGATCATTGCTATTTGGTTCGAGAGTACATATCAATTACTCAATACTAAAGTAGAATATTTAGATCTAATTTCTACCTGTCTCTAAAATCATCGTTTCTTTTCAACTTCAAATATTTTCTCCTCAATTTTCTTGAGTGTTGGTAGAATCATTTTTAGACTACTATAGATTGATTCTAACTTTCTAGTCATTGTTTCTAACATCACAGATATTGATTTGAGTGTCTCTACATAAAAATAAATTTACTTCAATTAAATGTCAATTTGAAAGACATGATATTAACTTTTAAATATTAATCTATCTGGCTTTAAAAATATTTGTATTTAATTTCTAATTTTTCAAAAAAATGTTGTTGTTTTACAGTTTTTGTAAAAAAGTATTTACCTGAGTCTTCTTTATTTTTATCTTCGAAAATCTTTTCAGAGACAAGTTTGTNAGTTTTTGTAAAAAAGTATTTACCTGAGTCTTCTTTATTTTTATCTTCGAAAATCTTTTCAGAGACAAGTTTGTCAAGCAGATTACACAATGGCTGCTCTCGATTTTGCCAAATATCTTTCCAAACATTTTCCAGTATGAGGTTTACGCTTACTGGCTTTAAGGTGTTTTTGGTATAACTATATCTGAATTTTAGATTTGATGCTATTAANATGAGGTTTACGCTTACTGGCTTTAAGGTGTTTTTGGTATAACTATATCTGAATTTTAGATTTGATGCTATTAAAATTGTAAGAAATATGGCAAATATTTGTTCGTGTGATAATGAAAGATACACAGCGATATGACCAATTTTAACATGGTTGTTGGTGTAGGTAGATTCCGGAGAATACCTCACAGTTACCCAAGTTTTTTTAAAACCTACCTGCGAAAATCCATAAACAGCATATGAACAGTGGAGGATTCAACAGATTGTTGTGAAATTTTCACCAAATGTACTCCTAATTAGGCTTAAAATGATGGAAACGAAGCCATGCCTCAAAGGTTGAGGCATGGCTTCGTTTGACCTCCAGGGGTCATCAAAAGTCAGACATGTAAATCGGTTGGACCAAATCTAGTAGAGTATCGTTGGAAAGCTCTTACCAAGCCAATCACAAAAATATCAATGGTTTAGCCTTTTGACTCCTTCCATGACTTCTACAGGTCAACAAATGGCATAAAAGTAATTTATTTTAAAATTGTCAAATGGAATGTCATTGGTAAGGTCTTGCCAAACTCAAGATGAATAAATCGATGTTTGAGACCTCTGACCTAATCTGTTACTTCTGGAGGTCAGGAAAGTNGATGTTTGAGACCTCTGACCTAATCTGTTACTTCTGGAGGTCAGGAAAGTCCATATAAATTGTTGATTTGGACACAGATATGTGTGATATCGCTTGGAAGTCCTCAAAATACAAAGTGCTTGCGTGTCATAAATGATGCTCTACTTGTCTGGGTCTAACCTATTCAGATACCTGACAGTTGGTGACCCCTGGAGGTCAAACGGAACCATGCCCCACTCTGTGACATATCACATCACTTTTAGCATAATTAGGAGTATATTTGGTGCAAATTTCATCATATTGTGTTGCATCCGTCCTCCGCCGTGCCTATGCTGCCAAGTCATTTAAGAAAATATAAAATGTAATTGAAACAGGTTTGATTTAAAAAGACTGCTTTTAAAAAATTATTTTCGACAGTTTATTGTTTTGAAAAGATTTTTTTACATATTGTACCAATTTTCATAAAATTCTTCGGTCGCACACAGAACCCGAGAATTGATATTAAGGCTAAAATATTTTTACATCAAAACCAAGAAGAAAAACTTTATTGACGACACTTTTGCTTTTTAGTTCAAAAAACAATTTATTTACATGTTTACAAATAAACCTATCAACTAAAAAGTGAAATAAAAAAACTCGTCGAACCCTGGAATACTTTGTTTTCCACAAGGTCTTCAACTAATTGAATCATAAATAAACAAATTTCTGAGAATCGTTTGCTGTTTCATTCAACCAAGTAAAGGTAACAAGTTTTTAGTCATTTCCGGTGTAGATCATTAATCACCGACTAATTGGACCAATCGAGTCAACAGAAATAGCACAACAACATTGAGTTCTGTCACAACTTCACATTATTCACGTTGAGGATAATAAAACGGAAGATAAGATAAATTTATCTAATTTAACTTGTTAGTACTCGAGTTACGAACTGCAACAATTTAAAATGGTTTTAGATTTGAGTTACCCTGAAATGGTATTGCTGACGAATTTTATTACTCATTCAATAAACACTCAAATGTATTTTTACAGAAAATATTTTATATTTGATAGGCGTTTTTTTTAGTAGTGAAGAAGTAACCTGATAAGTATCACCAAAGAATATTTTTACTTACACAGTGCCAAAACTCCCGAAAATCATAACAATTAGTAACTGAAATCAATTAGCTACAAAGATGCTTTTGAATTTAATCTTACAAGTGAGTTTTGCAATTTTGACGTCAATAACAGACACATCAGGACAGCAAACTCGTTGGGCAGCTGACAATAAAGAAAGTTGCAAATCTACTGGATGTAACACTGAAAAGAATCTAGTTTGTAATCTCTACAGTATATGTGAATGCAAAATTGATGAAATTACACATGTTCCTTGGGTGTATATCGACAAAGTGGGAAAATGTCTTCCAATTCTTCGAGAAACACCTCAAATTCATAATCCAGCCGAAGAAAGACGTCGTCAGTCATATGCAGGTAGACCAGGGGAACCAGCGGCCTCATGGACACCCGAATGCACGACACTCAATAGTCACTGTTTCTATACGAATGTTTGTCATCAAATGTATGGGACACTGTCGACGTGTACGCTCCATAATCAAGACCCATCACTGAATCGTTGTCAATGCTGTCATCCCACCCATGAAACTGGCTTCATCAATGGCCAGTGTCAACTAGTCAAAAATTTTGGTGAATCGTGTTCTGTCGATGACGAATGTATTCTTGGGTTTGGGTCTCAAAGTATGGAACGGGATTCAGTCAGATGCCGGAGGGGAGTGTGTGTTGCAGGAAATGATGATGGGAGCGGAAGTGATTCAATTTATGTTTCAATTGCTCTCATTTTCACAGGGTTTTTCGCTAGAGTACTGGCATAAAAAAATTGAAGTATTTTCACATTTTTAGTGTTAGATTCATTTGAGGTTTGTGATTTCTTGTAGAATTTACTGTTATTTATCTGTATAGTACTGATCAAATTTGTAAAACAGCAGTTGCTTTTGACTTTGCTCTTTGCAAGGGAATGTCGTTGTTTTATAATTATGTCCAACTAATTTTGCCAAGTAATTTTCTTCTTCCAACAAATTATATTTTTTATAAAAAGAACAATGAAAGTAGGGAAACAAATCATAAGAGTTTGGTTTCTAGGGCCAAAGGTTCAAAACCTTCTACTTATTTAAAACCAAATTTTTAGAACATAATTCTTAGACGCTCGACCGTTGACATGTGTAGCTTCAGATTTTGGTAAAAAAAATTTTTCAGAAAAATTATAACGTTTGATCTTCTAATCCTGGATACCTTTCTTACCCGTGTTTCCTACTGTTCAATTGATTTTTTTTGTAAAAAATCATTGACCCGAAAAAAATATATTTAGCGAAGATAGTTGGATATTATTATAAAACAGAACTTTTTTCAGCAAACAGCACAAACCAAAAAGTAAACTTATTTATTTTATAAATTTATTAAGAAGTTAATTAAACAAATATCCAATCTGTTTTATGAATTTGTTCAGGGCTGAATTAGACAAACACCCAATCTTTGTACAAAATGTGCTAAATAAACCATCGTAAAAGGTGTGATCATGTTGCATCAATAAATCGTTGAGTGAAATAAAATAAAAATAATTGATTTCTAAACGCATGAATTTAATTCTCATGAATAGTTCGCGTCTAAACGAGTACTACGCACTACATCGCGTACTGCTGTTATAAGTCTCTACTTGGCACGTGTAAAACACAACTGTGCATATACAATACGCAATGCACATCTACACGTCCAATCCACACGTACAACGCGTAGACATCCAATGCAGAAGTACTAGGTATGTGCAAAGCGCTCTTGTTAATTATTCTTCACTGCACGGCATGAGTCAGCTGTTAGTAGTAAACTGCTTTTGCCCGTTCGAAATGGCCACATAAGTACACACTTGATGCTTGGGCTATCGGGCAATGGGAACTTCATTCCGATTCATCCATGGCTTGCTGAAATAATCCACTATGAAATAGTGTGTAAACTTCCAGAAAGCAAAATCCCAAAATTCAGGCAAATTCCAACTACCTTGATCAGATGTCACAGATATGGCTCATCTTCAAGTTCGTTCAATACTGTTGAACAACATATCTATAAGTAGAAACCCTGTCACAATCCGTCAGGTCGTTCTCGAGTTACAAAGAGGAAAGACNTATGGCTCATCTTCAAGTTCGTTCAATACTGTTGAACAACATATCTATAAGTAGAAACCCTGTCACAATCCGTCATGTCGTTCTCGAGTTACAAAGAGGAAAGACAGACGGATGGACGGCCAAGACATTTCAGAATTTGTTTACAATACATAATAAACCGTGGCAACGGTAGAAATGGCTGTAGTATTAAATACAGCAGTAAAGCTTAGGAACAGAATGAAATTAAAAAAGATGTTAGATTACAGAGGGAAATAGAAAAATTGCTACACAGAGTCAAGTAGCTACGCAGGAAAATATGGAGGTAAATAGAAAATAATGGCAACAAATAGTTTCATAGGAATACGTTAAACTTCGGCAGCCACATCGAGACACATACAGGTAACTGAGGAGTCAGGTGGTGCCACGTAGAGTATCATAATGCTTACTAGTGATACTTTGTCCGAACTTCTTTTGTGACAAAAGTGAGAAAATGAATGATTTCTCACAAATAGAAAAAAATATAAACCTTATTGTATTAAATTCCACAAAACAGTAATTGATTGCCATTAAGGTTAAACAAACAAATATTGTTTAGCTACACCGGTTGAGGTAACATCCATATATTAGTCCATAGGTTGCTATTTAGTATTGCAATCGTTGAAAATTGAGCCTCCAACTTTTGCATACGACTTTTTTGTCGCAACAGGACCGGCACGCTACTTATTGATATGTGTTGTTCTATGTAGACACATAGTGACGTATACACATTAGACAGCACGTGGACCCACAAAGCGATATATAGATTAACCATAATATAGTAAAATAGAGACAGAACTCATCTCGATATAAGTTGATAGAGAGTCACTTAAATTTTTAAATCATAAGTGATTCCTATTGGAAATTTGATGGTAAATCGAATGCGCTAGTTCCCAGCGCTCTAGTTAATTAAGATATAAAGATAGATGCCCAAAATCACGATCAAGACATATGTCCACAAAATTATTTCACAAGTTACCAACTTATCTAGATATAAGTTGATAGAGAGTCGCTTAAATTTTTAAATCATAAATGATTCCTATTAGAAATTTGATACTGAATCGAATGCGCTAGGTCCCAGCGCTCTACATAATCAAGACATAAAGATATATGCCCAAAACCACGACCAAGACATTTTTCCACAAAATTATTTGACATGTTCCCAACTTATCTAGATATAAGATACGATGTGGAACTTTGTTTTGTAATAAAAGTAAACAAACAATCAGTTGTTCCGCCAATACTATAAGTTAATTGTTTCCATGAAGTTTGAAAAAAAAATTATTTTTCTCACGAAAGCTTAGGAAACAAAAATTTTATGGTTTCACTATTGGAGGCAAACATATACTGGATTTATACAGGGCCCGCCAAATTAATCCGGGCCGTAGAAAGTCGCTTTCACCAAAAAAAAAATTTAGACAGCAAATGAATAGCGCGAAATCCAAAAGTTGGAGGGATTGAAGTTAGCGTGTGTTCGAAAGAACATAACTTTAGAAAAATTAATTTACAGCAGCAGAGAGAAAACTCAAAGTCGACGAGTGGGGTATGATAGTCTACTCCACCTCGTGCAGCAGAGAACCTGTCGACCCCTCTCTCTGCCACTCTACTATATTTTTATGACGATACGCCATTCTGTAATTCTAATTCATGATTTGAGAGTTAAAACCAAATCGAGGAATGACCCCTTACATCTATTCCATCTCACTCAACAGAGAACCTGCCCACCCACCCCTCTCTCTGCCTCTCTCCTTTGCTTCATTGTTTTGTATTAGCCTATGTCTAATCAAAACATATTTTATATTCATAAAATTAACTTCATTTCCATTATTTCNCTCTCCTTTGCTTCATTGTTTTGCATTAGCCTATGTCTAATCAAAACATATTTTATATTCATAAAATTAACTTCATTTCCATTATTTCCTAATTGTGTATCGCCTACCCCAAGTAGTTTTTGGTGAAAGGCGGAGAAAGAAGGCCCGGATTAACTTGGCGGGCCCTGTACGATGCAAATGGAAGGAGGAAATAGAGCTGAGTTAGCACGAAGCAAAGTATTTTAGGTGAAAATTACCGTATGACAGCTTCCAATAAGATATCATTGACGTAACAAATGAATTGGAAACATATTAGGTTTTCAGAGACAAACAGACAACTAAAAACAGCACAAGGCTACTATTTTGGGTGCAAAACTGCCGTATGAGAAGAATGAATAAGATATAATTGATATAGCAAAATAAAATGAAGAAGGACGTAGATTTGCAGAACTGAATAAAGACACCTAGGAGTACAATAAATAGTCAATTCTAGGTGCGAAGTTCATGTATGATGTGAACGATTCCTACAGTATGTTAGGTAGCGAAGAAGAATTTTTTTTCTCACTCCCTCCGAAAAATAAGAAAAAGTTAAAAAAAATTCTTCTTCGCTACCTAACATATATTTGGCAACTGGAAGAGTTCCAAATAGATTTACATATGTAGAGAAAAATAAAAAGAGAAGATTGCTCCTTATTGCAGAATTATTCGGCCATATTTTAAGCATCAATCTTTTGTATCTACTATTCATAGTCTGTACCAATAATTTCGTCACCTAAAGGTTACATAGTAGGGACCCTTCAATATGGTAGGTTGGTATTTGAGAGAGTTTACTATCCTTTTATCGACTTTTACCGTGGCGGGAAAAATTCAACCAATCAAGTGACAATACTATTTTCAAAATTTTAACCAGCTCAAGAACTTGTTTTTTTTGTTTACCAAGTTCGGTGAAACTAAAAGTTACTTACTTTTGATGGGCAATTTGAATTTCTTGCGAATTCACTAAAATACCAACAGGAACTTAAAAGGGTTGTGTCATTTTTATTTAGTAAACAACCTCACAATACAGAAATTAATTTCCTGAAATTTCTTACCAGCTTTACAGAATTGAAGGACATACGCCTAGTGTGTGTGTGTGTATCTATGTGATCAAAGAAACGCACGTTTGGCATTTTCTAATCCAAATCTGGCCAAATCTTTGAAAATGTTCAAATTAAATTTTCTAGGGTCTAATTACCTCTCTCAACTGATTATCTGGCTAAAAAATACTTAAATTACATTGTTTTTCCAAAAATTTGCTTTTTTGACCGCGGACACAGGACTTGGTGGTTATTCACTATCTCCGCCTGTCATTTTCACCAAAAAGAAATTTATTATGATATGACTGAAAAAATATGAACAACGTGAATACAATTTAAGGAGAATATTGCTTTGACGAAAAAATAATTAATTATAATATGAATTAGGTTTAGACGTAAACACCAAAAATCAAATTGAATAGAACCCTCGGGTTGAAATATAATAAATACGGTGTATGAGTTTGTAGTGACGTAATTTTTAAGGCTAATTTATACTCAGACGACAGCGCTCCGTCACGTAAACTCAACTTGAAGGATGAATCAAAGTTAAAAATGTTTAACTTTTGTCGGAAGGGGTTTTACGCAGACGGAAGAAGGTAACATCAAGTGCCGTAAAAATATAAATTGGCATCCGTAACGAAAGTTAGCTGACGGAAGGTGACTTTGTCGTGACGTATAAACTGTCGTCTGAATATAAATCAGCCTTTAGGTTAAATTCAATTATGGAATTAGTAAGAATTTTTTTTTGGCTCAGAAATATTTGGTTCGTATAAATATATATATACATAAAATACGCGGTTACTAATTCGGTTCCTTAACTTAAACTATTTTTAATTTTTCGAAAGTTCAATTGGGGCAAGTTTGGGCAAGTACAAATTGAAGTATAGATAATGGTTAACCAAATTTAGAAAGAATGAAAAAAATATCGATTGAAGGTGGCTGAAGGTGGGAGTTTGAAGTTGCGCCATGCAATTACATGTAAATAATTTTTTTCCGTACCCTGCTACAAATTCAATTTTGGGCCAAACTTTTTGAAAATTTAAACAAAAATCAATAGTTGTAACAGGAATAGACTTGAGCAAAAAATTTGTTTTTAAAGTCATTTTTTTTTCAATTTTGGCCAATTTTGGATTAGGAATCGCCAAGTGTGAAACGGCACATTTCCATCTATAGACAGTTGTTTATTTGAATAAAACTAACATTTGCATTCTTTTATAGGAAAGAATTTCAACCAGAGGCAAAAATGAGACATTGAGTGCCATTTGAAGAAAATTATAAAAACTGCACTAGCAAATTTGCACCCAAAACCATACGATGCTGTATGTAGGAACTAGAGATGCCCCGAGTACTCGGTCCACCAAGTACTCGGCAATACTCGGCTTTGTTGTCGAGTACTCGTACTCGGCCATATTCGAAAATGGTACTCGTCCACTACTCGGCCAACTGCACCGAGTATTTCTAAAACTTCTTGAAAGTAAAACTTAAACTCACTTGGAAATTTTACAGCATTTTTTAATTAGAATATATGACAGGAATATATTTTATACTTTTTTGAAGTCAATTTTGCAATTAACTGAAAAAATTCAGTCCAATTCAGTTCAGTACTATTACTTGTAAAAAAAATTTCCATTTCAGTTTAGTAATTTAAGTTTTCCAGTTCACTTCAGTTAAATTCAGTACTTCATTACTTTCAAAATATTCCCAATACAGTTCAGCCCAGTATTTCACTATTCTCTAATCACTTCCAGTTTAGTTCAATATTTTTCATTTCAGTTCAGTTTTACCTATTATTGAAATCCTTTTCAGTTTAGTTCAGATCAGTCCAAAACTAGAAAGCACTGAACTGAAATGAATTCCCAACACAATTTGTAGTGTTCGTTAAATTCAAAATTCAAAATCAGCAGGTGTGCAGCGGCATCAAATTTGAGATAAGAAAATGACGCTTAAGCGCCACAGATTTACTGTACATGTTGAGCCGCATCGAATGACACCCTATATGCTTAGGAAACCGAGTACTCACTACAGCCATTTCCAATACACCGAGTACTCGTACTCGGCAATTGGCCGAGTATTGCTACTCGGGGCATCTCTAGTAGGAACCAATTTGTAAACCGAATGAAACGCACAAATATTCAGAATCAAAGGAATAAAATGTATGTAATATCTATTTAAAAAATATTAATAATCAGCATGGTTGAAAATAAAAAATTATAGAATCGAAAATGCTTATATAAATGTATAAATATAAAAAAATAAATATAAATGACAAAAAGTTTTCGAGACAAATAGAGAAACAGACACGAATATCAAAATACGCTTCTCCTGCTGACGTAGTCTGCAAGTCATAATATGAAAACACAAGACCAGGGTAACACCCAACTTTTTACCCGGCAGTATCTATAAAGTAACCCTAGTACTCGGAAGCTTTTACTAAACTTTTAAGACAAGTTTAAACTCATACCAAATAACTAATAAAGGTAATTAAAAAAAATACAAAAACCAATCGCGCGTATGGACAATGATTGTATGTTAACATTGTGGCTTAGTGGACGTCATGAGGTAGAGTAACTAATTAACCAGCTCAGTGCTCACATTCATACTCATTAAGCATTGTACATGGGTATTTTATGTTTTGATGCGCAGCAGGCATTGTGCATCCGTAGTGATTGTTTATATACTTCCATTATAATTAAATTTATGATTTTGCAAGTCAAATTTCTTTGATTTGCTCTCAACTTGATAATTTAGCTTGGCAACACATGGATACCCGTTTACAACGGTTTATTTCTTCTAACATTATGTCGCAGCAGAGTCAAAATTTTAAAGTAAAGATTCGCTGCGACATGAAAACATGAAGTCATATGAAACATACAGAGCGTTAAATAAATACCCCGCCAAAGAAAGCAAAAAGTTAGTAGCAATAGTGCCAAAGAGTATTAACAATAGTTTCAAAAAGTAGTAGCAATAGTGAAGAAGCATCTTTATGACGGGTTTTTAATTGAGAACTCTATACTTTGTGGATGAACCGAACTCCAAGAAACTGGAATAATTATTTCGTGATAATCGAAGTTGTGCTTATGCGTAAGCCAAACAAGCATAATAGGAAATAATTTGTTTGTTTATCTAAAAATAAGAGTATTTTCGTAAGTGAGAACATAACATAAATATTGCAGTTTTGGAAACGCTGAAATAAAATATTATCTCAAATGACAATCCNTAATTAACCAGCTCAGTGCTCACATTCATACTCATTAAGCATTGTACATGGGTATTTTATGTTTTGATGCGCAGCAGGCATTGTGCATCCGTAGTGATTGTTTATATACTTCCATTATAATTAAATTTATGATTTTGCAAGTCAAATTTCTATGATTTGCTCTCAACTTGACAATTTAGCTTGGCAACACATGGATACCCGTTTACAACGGTTTATTTCTTCTAACATTATGTCGCAGCAGAGTCAAAATTTTAAAGTAAAGATTCGCTGTGACATGAAAACATGAAGTCATATGAAACATACAGAGCGTTCAATAAATACCCTCCAAAGAAAGCAAAAAGTTAGTAGCAATAGTGCCAAAGAGTATTAACAATAGTTTCAAAAAGTAGTAGCAATAGTGAAGAAGCATCTTTATGACGGGTTTTTAATTGAGAACTCTGTACTTTGTGGATGAACCGAACTCCAAGAAACTGGAATAATTATTTCGTGATAATCGCAGTTGTGCTTATGCGTAAGCCAAACAAGCATAATAGGAAATAATTTGTTTGTTTACCTAAAAATAAGAGTATTTTTGTAAGTGAGAACATAACATAAATATTGCAGTTTTGGAAACGCTGAAATAAAATATTATCTCAAATGACAATCCTNGTAAGTGAGAACATAACATAAATATTGCAGTTTTGGAAACGCTGAAATAAAATATTATCTCAAATGACAATCCTTCACACGTAAACTACGAAATTCCATGGGATGAAGAATGATAATGTCGTATTTATTCCCAAGTACCACTTATATGGAGGGCATGATGATCTGCACAAATTTTAATTGACATTTTCATTTGCCAAACTACCTATTACAAACTTTTTCCAGTTAATGTGTCGAATTTAATCTGGGCCTGGATTGCATTTTATCAATCATAAATACCTTACATTTTAAAATTGTCTATGGATTTTTTGGTTACATTTTAACCTACCAGACTCAAAAATATAAATATGTTTATAAGCATAGGTTTGGTACGTCACAGAATGATCTTGGTAGAAATAAAAGAAGATTTATTTTCTCACGGCTCCAGGGTTAAGAAAGTTGATTGCGTCAGTTGTATTGTTTGATGAAGATGTTATTCGTTATACAGCAGACTTTTGTATCACAAAATTTTCCCATTATACATAAATCACAAACTACCTTCTAATAAACTTGTTTTTCTCTAGGTTACTTAAATCTTCATTCTGTTTGAATATTGCAACGAGGTTTCCCAGGAAAGAAACCAGTTTGGCGTTTTCGGTGGACAGATCGCAGATGAAATATAGAATGTATGAATTCGTTGTGGATAAGGTAACAACTCAAGGATATAAAATATCACAATAAAAATTCCATCGCGGTAACCATACCGCGACTTATGATACGTCATCATCCATTCTATAAGCGTTGGATTTTGACTTTCTCGTGTTGTGATAGGTGATTGCATTGAATGTTTGAAACAACAACAGTTAACCCGGAATGTACCATTCGGCAACGGACTATCGGTGACCGGAAGTGTAACTTTTTAAATAAGAGGGTGGTATTGATAGGGTGACCTGTGGTGTCAATTTTGAAATTGCGTTGTTGCAATATCAACTGTGTAGACTAAAAGTAAAATGCGCCCACTTCTGCTTGAAATAATTTGGTAACCTTGTATTTCACTTTTGACACCACAGGTATACGATGTTACCATCTTTTCCTATTTTTCCCCATTTCATTTTTTACACTACTGGTCATTGTTGGAATAAGTGGCCATTTTTTTCCATTTTCGGACACGTTATCCTTAATAACTCAAGAACTATTAAACCAATTACCATAAAATCTTTTCCAATACATTCCTGATTACTTAATTTTTCGGAGTCCCAGATCAATCGGTCCATACATTTTTTTTTAATTCACGTTTAATGCCGAAAATTTAACTTTTGAAACCGACTGGTACACTCCGGGTTCCAATAAAAATGTTTTTCTTTAAATATTTTAAAATTTGTCCAGAAGAAATACATGGTCAATGAGAAGTTGGAATATCATTAACTATTCTCTTCTTGTGTATACCTTCGTCGAAAGATTACATTATGTAGCGAGAAACTTTCAGAATCATGAATTTTACCCTATGCGATATTTGGAACTCGAACACCCTTACTCGTCANATGTAGCGAGAAACTTTCAGAATCATGAATTTTACCCTATGCGATATTTGGAACTCGAACACCCTTACTCGTCACATTCCTGACCCTTATTACAAATTGGCTAACACTATCCCAGAAGGACGTCCCCAATTTCATGAAAACTGTCTAGATTGTATTTTCTATATGAACATAGCGTAGAAAACAGATTCTTGAATATTTTTCTTACCTGTTCTAATTCACTGGACCCTTGTAAAATTCCTACGTACACAATCGTGAACCTAATTCTTAGGTTTCATACCAAATTTTTTTGTTTTTATCAATTTTTTAATTGATTAATGAGTTAGTGTTATTGACCTCTGGGAATTTCGTCCAACTAAATTCAAGTAAGTTAGTCGATTTAGACTAGGGCCATAACAATATCAACTATGTTTTTTTTATGATGTTTTCACATAGAAAACTTCAGAGTTTGGTTCCAAGAAAATTGACTTTTATTGGTTGGGATTCTACTCACGGCTCACGTTGCAATGTTTCAACTTCTAAACAAATTTTGCACCTAACAATTTTTTTGACTATTTCCTATTCAATAACTTTTATTAATTTATTTCATACTCAAAAACAATATGCCTCGAAATCTACTCTGGATCACTTATATTCTTTTTACAAATTTCTGTCAAATTTTTACACGTAAGTCATTCATTTTGTACCGTTACTCAACATATTGTTTCAGTTTACTAAAAAAAATTTTAGAACAATGCCGATCTTACAATCGTCAAGGTGGGAATTGCGTTTCAATCAAACTTTGTCAGCCTCTTCTAAATGTTCTGAGAAATAATCCAACACCAGTCCAATTACGTCATTTACAACGCCTCACATGCGGGTTTGAAGCTGGAGATCCAAAAGTAAGCTTATAGTACAAAAGTTTTTGTTGAAAATTATAAAAATGTGATGAAATTAAAAATTTCATAGTTTTATTGTGGTTTTTGTAGGTTTGTTGTCCATTGAGTGTAATTGCAAAAGTTATCACAACGCCTGATACAGAGTCATCGTTGGGAGGAAACGGAATTCAATCTGATTCGAATTNTTCTGTCAAATTTTTACACGTAAGTCATTCATTTTGTACCGTTACTCAACATATTGTTTCAGTTTACTAAAAAATTTTTTAGAACAATGCCGATCTTACAATCGTCAAGGTGGGAATTGCGTTTCAATCAAACTTTGTCAGCCTCTTCTAAATGTTCTGAGAAATAATCCAACAGCAGTCCAATTACGTCATTTACAACGCCTCACATGCGGGTTTGAAGCTGGAGATCCAAAAGTAAGCTTATAGTACAAAAGTTTTTGTTGAAAATTGTAAAAATGTGATGAAATTAAAAATTTCATAGTTTTATTGTGGTTTTTGTAGGTTTGTTGTCCATTGAGTGTGATTGCAAAAGTTATCACAACGCCTGATACAGAGTCATCGTTGGGAGGAAACGGAATTCAATCTGATTCGAATTTGAAGTCACATCCGGCTTTTAGACAAATCCCCAATGTCAAGGATTGTGGTGCCACTATTGGCCATGAGAGAATAATTGGCGGCAAAAACGTACGTATGTTTTTTTTTTAATTTGTAAAGAAAAAAGCAAACTACAATTACTAATTTATTTTTTTGACTCCAAATATTGATAATTTTACAGGTTTCTCTTGGTACTTATCCATGGATGGCTCGAATTGGTTACAAAAGTAATTTTTTTAAATCATAAAACATTTGTATTGTTGCAAATTACAAATAACGTGTAGCAATATTTTCGACTAAACGGCAGATTTTTTGCTATTTGACTTACAGCTGGGCTAAACTCACAAAAAATTGATTATTACTGTGGTGGAACAATAATTGGAAACCGATGGATCCTGACTGCAGGTTTTCAACCTAATATATAAATCTTGCTAGATTATATCAACATATGCAATACACTATGCACTATGCACTATGCACTATGCAATATTATACAATACACGTATGCACTATGTGCAAAAAATGTGTCAAATTGTACAGACCCACATCAATACCAAATGTGACCTCATATAACGTACTGAGGTCAAATGAAAAAGTGAGTACACAATTTGAAATCGGTTAAGTCCACGTGATTAACACTAAATCTTAAAAAAATTGTTTTTTAATTCGTTTTTATTGGCAAAAATTTTTTTGCCAGAAATATAATGTGTACAAAAGATCTCATCTCAAAAAAAACACCATAAAATTTTTCGTATGAATACTTGTCGAGTCGACTTTTGCACTTCTGAGTCAGGGTCATCCATTAGTCAACTTGGTATGCTGATAAATTTTTACAATGTTTTTAAGCGTAAAAAATTTTTTTTTGTCAAATATTTTTAAATGATATTTTGACATCAAATTTAAATGAATTGTTTTATTTTATTTTAGCACATTGTACTGATGGAATTGAGGACGAATATGCTGCGTAAGTTTGTTTTTTATGTTAAATTGTAGGTAACATTTACATCAACAACTATTTTTTTAACTATTGTGCTGCGATTCAGGGTTGAGGTTAGGCTTGGAGAACATAATACAGAAACTGAAACTGATTGCAATATTGATCTCGAACAATGCGCAAGCGCAGAAGACTATAAAATCCAGAAACTCCTACCACATAAAGAATATAGTTCAAACACAAAACAGAATGATATCTCTCTCATTCTACTTGACCGTGATATCAGGTTTAACTCATGTAACAAAATTTCTTTATATATTAAAAAATTATTATAAAATTAACAATTTTTTAAAGTTTAAATTTTTTGCGCTTATACAGTGTTTATTAAGCCAATTTGTTTGCCATTTGTCAAAGAATATGAAATTGATGGCCTTCCAAATGGCACTGGTAAAGGAATAGTTGCAGGTACAAACATAACCCTTCATCCTACAAATAAATTTCACAATTGTACAGATTGCAGAAAAACAATTTTTTTTATATTTTTGCATAGGTTGGGGTCGCACGCAATGGAGTGAGTGTTTGGTATTTTAAATTTGTATGAAAAAAAAATCATTTTTTGGATATGCTTTTGATTATTTAGACAGAGCTCAAGGTAGTCAAATTCTCCAAGAAGTGACAGTGCCGCTAAAGTCGAATGCTGATTGCCAGATGGTTTACAATCGACGAGTGACAATTTCTGCCAATCAGGTTAGACCGTTTGCTCATAACTGCGCACAGGTTTTGTAATCGTTCAAATCAAATTTGGTCTTGCAGCTTTGTGCCGGAGGTGAAGTAGCTGAAGATTCATGTGGTAAATTAGAAAATATTATATTGAAACCGGAAGTGCTTGTTTTAATTATTTCAAATTTCTTTTAGGTGGTGACAGCGGTGGTAAGCAAAGTGAAATTTGTACGAAATTGTTGCAAATTTAAAAACATAAATTTGGGATATAAATTTTCCTAGTTTTATTTATTTTTTGTTTGATAGCAGACTCGATAGCGAATGGCAAGATACAATGGTTGATTGTTGTATTGTTTAGAAAATAGCACCTGCAATTTAGTACTAAATTTGATGTCAATTTACCCTACACTATTGTGCAAAAATCCATATTAATATAGATGCAAAATTTAATAGAAATTTTAATTTAATTTAAATTTAATTAATTATTTTGCCTTTGCAGGTCCTATAATGTATGCAGTACCAGTGAACAGGGTCCCAAGATTTTTTCAACTGGGCGTCGTCTCCTACGGCCCTGTGCAATGTGGCATAGGTTAGCAAATAATAACGACAAAAAATGACATAAAATTTGTGGGGGAAATGGATGAAATTAAGTTAAAGTTTAATCGCATTAATTACTCTAATAATATAATTTTGTAATGGGTAGTTTATAATTTGCAAAATATAAAAGGTAATTGACAATTTCTATTTCCAAATTCAATTAAATGAATATAATGGAACTACATTTTAAATTAGAATATTAAAATTGAAAATTTACATTCCTTATACCAAGTTGTGTAGTTTAACTTGGTTTTTACTAAATTTTTTGTTTTGCTGTTTACAAGCTAATACCGACTTTTGTACTAATTGCACAATATTCCGAATAAGGCTTGTTTAAAAATGTCAAGTAAAAATTTCTCTTTCGATTTTGACATTTTGATTATTGATTTTAAGTAAAGCATAATTTGAAAAAAATGTAATACAATCAATGAAGGTTGTAATATGGAATACCTTTAAAAATCATTCTTGTTCAAAATTTGTATTCTGAATTATCTTAATTTGTTATTTTGAATTTTGAACCAAATAAGTTGTGCATTTGCAAAAATTTGGTAAACTTGACAAAACGTGAAGTTGTGTCAAGTTTACTTGNATTTGAAAAAAATGTAATACAATCAATGAAGGTTGTAATATGGAATACCTTTAAAAATCATTCTTGTTCAAAATTGGTATTTGGAATTATCGGTACTTAATCTTAATTTGTTATTTTGAATTTTGAACCAAATAAGTTGTGCATTTGCAAAAATTTGGTAAACTTGACAAAACGTGGAGTTGTGTCAAGTTTACTTAATACAATGTTGTATTAACATCATTGTATCTTTAGGTGGTCTTCCTGGAGTCTATGCTCGGACAAGTTCCTACCTTAAGTGGATCCTGGATACAATTTCAGAAAATGTAATATAATTTTTTTTTCAAATTTTTGCGCAAATTTTACCAGCGATTAATAAAATCTTTATGGCTATACTCAAGATACATTCCATAAGGTACATAAATTTATTCAAACTTGAAATAATATTATGACAAAGTGATAAAAAAAAATTACAAACCGGTTTTTCATAGCATTGTCGTAATAGTAGATGCTTCTGCTGTTCAATTTGGAATTTCTGAGTTAATATAATAATTTTTAAGTATATAAAATTTCTACCTAAATCTACGTCATGTAATTTTTCTGAGACAGTACATCTACTTTAGTTAAATTTGTAAATTGTAACTAAAGAAACATACATTTCTATCAATGTATTAAGTATTTCGTTAGGTTACTAATTTGAAATTCAAGTCAACATTTTCATTTTGTACATTTTGGAAAATAAAAAATAAACAGTTTTAAGCACATTTCTGAATAATTTTTTCAAAGTCATTCTTTTCTGTAACATCATAATATAATAACCAAAAAAATGAAGACATTTTCCACTCTGACGTTGTCTATCTTTAGTATAATTACATGTGTTAAACATCAGACTTTTGGGTCACCATCTCCATCAGGACGTAAGACATTATTTTAAAATTAAAATTGAAAACAAAAAAAATTTTTTGAAAAAATTGATAAAAATTGTGAGAAATTTAATAGGTTCTTGCCTTTCCATACATGAAACAAAGGGGAAATGTGTTAGTTTCGAAATGTGCCCACCATTTTTGGAAATGTTGAAATCTGCTCAATCAGGAATGCTCACGATAGATAAACTCCGTCTTCTCCAACGACTCACCTGTGGATTCGACAGGAATGACCCAATGGTAACTCATCAATTTTGATAAATTTAATCGTACGAAACCAAACTTACCATATTGAAGGGAAATGAAATTTTTGAAACAAGAATGCATAAATCGATGCAAGATTAACATTAACAAGTTGGTATTTGAAAAACTATAATGAAAAGAAGGTGGCAAAGAAAGCATTGTATTGATGCATCTGTTATTATGATCGGAGACATACACCGTCTTGCAGGCATCAATTGTAGTTACAAAATTTCGTACAGCTAGGATCTCTGGAGGCCACCAAATTTAGCACAGAATGTACCGAGGCATCTGTGCGATTGAGTTGCGACTTGGAAAGTGGTTCCTTTGGACCTTCTAGTCAATCGATTATGACCTAATAAAATTTGATCCTTGATCCCGCAAGATTTTAAAGTTATCATAATGTATACCGAAGCGTTTGTGGGATTGAGTGGCGATTTGGAGTATACGTTCATGGGGACTTTCTGGTCAATGCTTAAATCGGCTGTGGACGCACAATTGACCCCTTGCTTCCGAAGGTCACCAATGTTATCATAGGTTGTACTGATGTATCTGTGATTTTAAGTTTGGAATTAATATGTAGATTCCTGTCACTCTATATTTAAACATTGAACAATACCCTGGATGTTTTGAGGAATGTACATTCCAAGTCACAACATCCCAATTCACTTCTATGGATACACCTTATGTTAAATTTAATGACATGCTGGGGTGAAGGGTCAATATCTAGAAGGATGTTGCCTTGTTAAATATTGTTACTACAATTGATGCCTTCAAGATACTGCATGTCTGCAGTCATAACAACAGATGGCACAATGTAATGTGAGATATGGTACTTTTGGTATTTTTCTTCATTGGCTCAAGAACCTACGAATTTCTGTGGACAGTCGACGTCGCCATGTGCTTAAATGTAGAGAAGTGTAGTTCAGTAAGTTAATCGGTTTGAGCCGATTAATGATAAAAAACCAGATGTGTGACTCACGTGGTTTTTACTGGAACCTGTGTATTTGTGCCGTCCCTTTCGGATGAATATGCTGTAAGGTATGCTGAAGAAATATAGCTAAATATAGGTAGAAACATTTTGCTTCCTTGACCTCTTATTGGTTAGCAAAAGTCAAGTATTGAAATTCAATATAGAAAGAAAGCTATAATGAGGTAATGAAAATCTAAAGCGTTTGACGTCGGAATAATTAAAAAAAATTTTTTTGGTTGGTGCTTATAACCTCTTGGCTACCTACCGTGCTCAATCAAATAACAGAAATTTATGGCAAAAAAATATTTTTTTCATCTGTTCTTTTGTATTTTCTTGCCTCTTTTTGTTCTCGGATCTAATACGATTGAAGTTTCAGTTTGAACCCGATTCTCCTGTAAATCAGAAAAGCCCAAAAATACGAAATTTATTCAACAAGCTTCATTTTAAATCTTGGATCTATAATGATGAGTATTGTCCTTATAAATTTAAATATCATTTTTTGAAAAGCGTCTTTTATTGCTTCTATCAAACTTCAGCTTTCAAGCTTCTAATTTCGAAAGATTTCAGAATTGGTGATGCTTTTTGTTACTATACTACGGAGTTAGAATTGGATCTTCGGAATTGAAATTATAAATGTCAATTTCTCTGTGCAGTTTTTTGGAATTGGCACTACCATACTTTATCCCGTGGCAAGAGAATTGGCATTGGCATTTGAGAATTTTGAATGCCGAAATGCCAGAATAAGGATACCATGCTTCGAGATTGCCTATTTCAGAATAGGTGTTTACTACATTTTCCTCCCAGTTTCGGAATTGGAGTTTTTCAAAATTTTGAAACAAAAAGCCAAATCCGATGTTGAAATCTGCGTTAACTTGCCCAACAATTCAAAATGCTAGATTGGCCGCGAACTAATTCTGTATACTTCAACAAATCAAAACTAGAATTTGTTCAAAAAAAGTTTTTGTTATTTTGTAGTTTCTCTCCTAAATGAAAGTATTAAATTCAATAATTGGTACTTTATTGATTATTAGTAGTGTCGGATTATTGTGTGAACATGGTTTTGACTAGTCTCTACTTATGTCAGAATATTATTGTAGAAAATGGAGCACATTTTTGCTCGATTCTACCTAAATCAAATATTCGTTTCTGGAGCCACTCGCACTTGATTTAAATTTACAGATTACAAGTAATCTGTTCTTATTCACAACCAACACATTAGAAGGAACTAGTCGATACATTGTTGTTGCATGGAGAAGGTCAAAGACTCCAAGAATCTCAAGGTGCCTTTCCCATCCTCCTTTTTCCGTATCAACTCATATTTGCTCATTGCTCTTTTTCCTATTCATTTTTGACTCCTAATAAAATTCATGAGAGAAAAACAAGGAAAAAAGGTTAATATTTATCTTGAATTATTTTCATTCCGCTAAGCATTTCGGCTCTTGGGAAAATGATACTTTCTACATTGAGAAATGGAAAATTTAATTCTCATTCTCCAATCCGAAAGTATACAAAGTAAGGAAAAGACAAAATCCGCAAGAACTTTGCCTTTGCCATTTCGGAATTCGCCAATTTTACTTCTGAAGTATGGTATCGCTGTGCAATTCTCAATGCCAATTCTGAAAATAGGAATTGGGATTTCAAATGCCGAAGTTCGCTTAGAAGCATAAAGCACATTAGGTTAGTCTTAAAAACCCCAATTTTTATTTTGCATAAAGAACCCATGTTTTAAAAAAATTGGAGAAAATTCAAACAATTTAATTGAGATTTCTGACACTAGAAGAAAATAAATCATTCTTTCTAAGAATCCACTTTTCAACTTCTTCAATCCGGTTCTCTCAATTTTTTTGACTGTGCATAAAATCGAACTAATTTTAAAAACTTTTCAGATTTTGGATTTTAGCTCCAAAAACTCAGGATTAACAAAAAAATTTTTATACTAACAAAATTTTTCAATAAAAATTTATTTTACGTGATGGGTAGGAAAGAGGTCACAAATGCAACCAATTTTTTTTTGTTGTTCCTGAGATCTATAATTTTCTATTGATACTTTTTGTATCTTGATTTTATGTAGTTGAACTTTTGCGAGCAATGTCTGCCTCATGACTTTAAGTATGATTCATGTATCTTTGTTGAACCTGATTTCAAGTAAATTATTATAAATTTTGAGTATAAACTTTCATGTTGTAACTGGATAATGTTAATCCTGCGTAATTTTGTTTATATAAATACTTAAGATATTGGCAGTTTAGTGATATTTTGCATCCGTTTTATTTGAAAAATATCATTCGTAGATATCAAATATCATTCAACCACGTCATTCAATTTGTATGTTTGGTACTAGATTTGCTGTCCAGACACAGAAATCATTACGCGAGGTAATCCTTTCGTATTTGACACTCAATCTCAAGGAAAAATCAAACCAACAAATCGTGAGCCAGATTTGACGCCGCAACAAGAGACACAACATATCCCTACATCCACTGAGCGGCAAAAAGTTACAACGCGACCAGCTGAAAAACTGAATACAAAACCTCCATTTAATGTCACCAAGGCCACTCCTGATCCGTCCTCAACACAGGCAACGGTTACAGAAGTGGGGACAAATAACAAACAGCAAGGGAGTAGTGGTGCATCCACGCTCTTATCTCACCCAAGCTATGGACTTATTCCACCAATCAAAGTAAGGGACATACATACAATCAAGCTAACCTATATGAAATACACTGGATTTTTTTTCCAGAGTTGTAGCAATTCGGTGAATAGTGATAGAATTGTAGGTGGAACAGAAGCGACGCTTGCGTCCTATCCTTGGATGGCTCGAATTGGCTACTTGAGTATGTTCCAAGTATTTTCAAATTTATGAAGCGCGTTGTTCTTTTATAATTTTCAAGTATTGATTTGTTATACAAAATTTTTAGATTTGGAGACAAATGAGGTAGAATTTTATTGCGGGGGAACAATTATTAATAATCGGTATAAAGTACAATTTTTTCTAAATATACTGCTTTCTGCAAACATTTTAAACTCATGCTTCTTGTAAATTTTTTTCAAAGTTATATACTTACAGCGGCTCACTGCACTGAAGAAATTGACGATGAATACAGACCGTAAGTTTTGTCATTTATTCCATAAAATTATGCTAAAATGTTAAACTAAAAGTGCTAGACAACAGATTTAGTTCCTCGTTCTAAAAAATGAGAAATCGTTTTAATTTCGGCATAAAAATTTTGTTTCTCACAAAAACCTTGATTCAGACATGGGTTTAAGGGTTCAGTTGCTTTAGTAATGATTTAAGAATTCAGTTAGAATTTTCCACATTACACTCGAATTCAACTAAAACTTAGTTTCATTGTTTATCTAACTAACAAGTTTTATTGCAATTCAATCCAAAATGGATTAAAAATCGTACCGAATTTGTTATATATATAAATATATACACAAATACCTTATGTTTATTCCCAATGTCCTAGAAATTTGATTTATATCAATCCAAAAAGCTGAAAAGATCACAAATTGAAATGGGCGCTGGAAATATTTGGAAATTACAGAATGTTTTGTTTTAGTTTCGTTTCGTTTCCACTCAATTTTAGTTTCATTTCTTAGAGAAAGCGAAAACGAAACGATAAAATTAGAAACAGAAACATGGAATAATCATTTATACCAGCGAACCATTGGAAACTTTAGCTTTTGTGTCTCATTTTTCTTTTTTGAGTTTCAATAATTGAATTTAATATGGATAACGAATTGATACCCCAATAACGATCGAAACAATTACAATTACTTTTAATTAATTATATTAATTATACTTACAAATTGAGTAATGATAATGGTGTTTAAATTTCATTTGAAGCCCTGTATTTGTAATACAATGCATTGTACTGCAAAATTTACGTAATTAAAGCGATTGAAGCGATTTGTGATCACAGTACAATTAAAATTACACATTATATAAATTCCTCGTTTTTCTGCCATAATTAGCACATCTTTTCAATCATTCAAAATGTTTTTTGTAGCTTACAACTTATAAATTATAACGGGTAAATGAAAAGTGAATATGTCATTTGCAATTGAAAAACAATGTTGACTCTTTGTCATTAGAAGCTATCATTATCTCTTCAATCTCCCGACGCCTACTAAAGTAATAAGTTTATGCAAATGTTTTTCCCCCTCTCTATCCTAAAAGTGTTCAATTTAAATTACACGAATATTCAAAATCTCAATTCTTACTTACGTAAAAATTTTAAAAATGTCTCATATATAATCTAAATATTTGAGGACGGCATGGAATTTAACTAGTATAATTCGTTTCAGAATAAAGGTAAAAAATCTGCGTAGAGTTATTGCATGCAAAATTTGATTTATTTAAGAACGTCGAATTAAAAAGAGTTTGTTTTGCATTCCAATTGTAACAAAGTATTCAACATTAATCTGTTGAAATTAATTTTATTTTATGACATAATTGATTTTTCAATTACACTAAGGAGGTAATGGTAATTGTAATCGTAATTGAACCAAATTTATGAAAGTAATGTGTAATTGGTAATTTAATTACAATTTTGATTTAATTTTCCGACCTTGGATATCCCCAACCTGTGACATTTGTTATTTTTCAGCATGTCTGCAAGTGAATTTGTGCAAACTTTGTGCACTGCAAAAATACCCGTTGGCTAATGTTAATCCTGCATACTTCTTTGGTAAATTTGATAATCTTAGACCAAGGGATTCGATCTGTAAATCTAACATCGTAAATTGTCTTCAGTTTCAAATTTCTAGTCTTAAAATATGCTTCATTTGTTGTCTGTCATTTAAATATATTATTTTATAGTGTGGTGGTACGACTGGGTGAACATGACATCCGGACAACAGAGGATTGTAGTCCATACATCGGTTGCATCAAGACAGTCGACTATGTCATCGAAAAAGTTATCCCTCATAAACACTATGATAAGGAAGACAAATCCAAGTAAGAATCAGCAAGAGTATATTTGCTAACTAATCTAATCCAATATTTTCTAAAAAATTGAGTTCATTCTCATTGGCTTTTAGCGACATCGAGTTGATACGAGTAAATCGAAACATCTCCTTTGAGTCACTAGCAGTTCGCCCCATATGCCTTCCTTTCACATCTGAGTACAACATAAAAGAATCTTGGGGGAAAATTTTTGAAAGGAATCAATCACTAAATATTAAAACTTGGGTGGCTGGGTGGGGTAGGACAAAGTGGAATTTGGCTGAAGGGAGCAACATTTTACAAGAAGTACAACTCCCTCTTGTATCCAATGAACAATGTCTACACAACTACACCAGTCGTGTTCAAATAACAAAAAAACAGGTATGAGACGTTGTGTTTGGGACTAGAGAACACAATAAAGAAAATTTCGTACAGTATTGCAATAAGTATATTATTACAATGTTAGTGATTCAGGACGTCAGTTAATTTTTCAATATATGACTTCCTTTGAAACGCGAAGTATTAAACGAAATCTCATAAACTGTTTTCTAATGAACATTAACCTAAGTTTAATACACACCAATTAATATTTTGTTTTACTTGCAGATATGTGCAGGCGGGATAAAATCTAAAGATTCTTGTGGTATAATTTCCTTTGAAAGCATAATTTCCTTATTTTAAACTATTTTTTTTTACTGTATTTCACATATTTTTTATAGGTGGTGATAGTGGGGGTGAGTTAGCGCAAATTACGCATAGGTAAATCAAAATGTAGGATACTTTAATTAAGATTTTCGTTTATGCAGGTCCTTTGATGTATCCATTCCCACTAAATAATGAAGCCAAGTTCTTCCAACTAGGAGTGGTCTCATTTGGTCCTGTACAATGTGGACAATCAGGTTAAAGAAAATTTTTGATAATTTGAGGGGTAAATAGCATAACACAAAATTCCTACATTGGACGGATCTGACAGTTTAATATGCGAGCGAGCTATGTCAAATTTTATGTTTTGTTTGCAATGTAAGATAGTCCGTAGATGAACACCAAACTTCATGTTAACGGGATATAGTCGACCTCGCTGAAATATTACATACTATTTAAACTAACCCCTTGAACAACGTTTAAGTAAGACCGAAGCCTAGAAATTGACCTATGATTTCCAGAGGTAAAAAAATTAACTTTTATGAGATAGACGGATCTATACCATCTCGTTGAAATTTTATATTCAGATTCCTATAATATTTTACGCGTTTCCAATGAGTGGCACGCAAACAACAAGCACTAAACCACCGAGCTTTAAAACAAAGTAGGTGATACTATCGAGCGTGAAATACACCTATGCGTGAAAACTATTTAAATGCAAGATGTTGATAGGAGTAATTTTCAAATCAAAATGTTATACCTCATAAACTGTGCATTTAAAAAAAATGCTTGGGATCTTAAAAATATTGTTCCCTTAGAGCTCATTGGACTGATATAAGTTTGTATACCTGGTGGCTTATACTTTCTTATTCTGGATATAGAGCTTGTTTTGAATTTTGCGCTAGATTCTTTCGCGCTTGTTTGCATATTACCCTAGATACTATAGCGCTGCATGGTGAACACCATTTTACGCAATGTTTTTATAATAGAGAAGCTAACAAGGTTTACATGTGGCTTCATACATCATCAAAGTTCAAAATTTCTAATTAGTTCGACATTATCTTTTTGCCAATATAAAATTAAGTATGGTAACATGTAAATATCACAGGTTTACTTGCTTGGTTATCTATCGCATTTAAACATTGTACAGAAAGTCATTCTGAGTCTGTATGCAAAATTCCATAATGATCGATCAAATCTTTCTATGCACATATTAAATTTCGCTAAGTATAGATGCCACAAGTGAATTTATACAGAATTCTGTCTCTTAAACGTTGTTCAGGGAGTCATTTTGAGTGAGCCAAAATTTCAGCCAGAGGGACCTGATTCCTCTGGCTGTCTGATATTTGGTTTGGTGAACTCAGGAAATCACAGATGAATTTGTTCCGNCTGATATTTGGTTTGGTGAACTCAGGAAATCACAGATGAATTTACATCTGTCTCATTTCAACTCTTTTCAACCTGAATTGAGACCTCACTCTTTGTCAGTGGGATGTGAGTGTAATCAACCAGATCTCACTTAATTTTGACATTGGTGACCTATGAATACTGAAGGTCAGTTCTACAGATTTGTCTCATTCAGCGTGTTTAGGAGGTCATTGTGAGTTTGTGTATCATCAAAAAGGTAAAGAAGCCGCAATTAAAGCCTGACCACAAATCAAGAGATAGATCTGGAGAAGAGGAATCATATTACCATATAAATTCAAATTCTGGATAGTAACATGGTACCTAATAATAGCACGGTCCGTAATAGTAGCACAATCTTCAATAGTAACGTAATCATATATTTCTGAGTTGTCGCNTCTGGATAGTAACATGGTACCTAATAATAGCACGGTCCGTAATAGTAGCACAATCTTCAATAGTAACGTAATCATATATTTCTGAGTTGTCGCAGAAGTGAAATATAGAGTAAATTCATAAAACTAGCTTATATTTATATTATTTTATATATTTATATTATTTTATATATTTATATTATAGCTAGCTTATATAATTCATAAAGCTAGCAATATGTTGGGAANTATATTTATATTATTTTATATATTTATATTATAGCTAGCTTATATAATTCATAAAGCTAGCAATATGTTGGGAAATGTACAGGCAAATATTGAAAACTTATTTTTGAATTTTAATAGCATTTATTTGTATAATTTTGAATTATTTAAAAACGTCACTATTTCACAAATCACTTGCAATTTGATTTAAATAAAATAGTTAACTATTGCAAAATAAATTACATTAAAAATATTTGCTTCGCTAAGTTTTCATTCTGCTTCAATTCTCTGGCAAACAAAAGAAATCCGAGTACAATTTTCATTATTTCATCCTAAATTAAATTAAATCTGTAACAGTTGTATCTTTCATGTTGCGTAATTGGTGTGATACTTTTTAAAGACGCGTATATTTTAACATTTCAATAATAATAGTTTTCAAGTTATTGACTAAGAGAAAGTAGCATAGTCCTTATGGTACCATGCCTCTAGAACTTTGAATTTGAATAATAACATGGTGCTACTAGTTGGGCTTTTACCATATTAGCGGCTGACTTATGATATCAGTTACCAATGAAATCTATAGCTATCTGCATCAAAAAAAACTCCATCAATTTTATCATTCCACATCGTAGTTCTCCACCTATCGACAAAACATAAGATTTATGCCCCAGGCCAATCTCATAATTTGTGATCAGACTTGAAATATAATCTCAGTAATTTGGAATATCGATATTTTGCTAAGACTTTATAGTAGTGGTTTTGCAAACAAAAAGTTGCAATTCCAACTTGATATTTTAACAAACATTTACGTCAGTTATTCATAAAGCACCAACTGGCTCTTTAAAAATTTGTCATATTAAATTTTCAGATCATTCTGTCATGGGAATTTTATGTCATCCTCCTCTTTTGCAATAAGATGCTCATTTCAAAATTTATCTTGTTTTTATTTTATATTTAAGCTGGGCTTCCTGGTGTCTACACTCGGGTTAGTGCATATCTCAAATGGATTTTAGATAATATGGAACCATAAATGAACATTCCGAAAGAATACTGCTCAATTTAATACATACTAAACATCGATGAACTCACGGAAGCATCTATGACTACAATTAAAACAATATCATTAAAGAATCTCAATAAAAATNAACTCACGGAAGCATCTATGACTACAATTAAAACAATATCATTAAAGAATCTCAATAAAAATGCGCCTAAAAACAAAATTTGTATTTGCTATTGTTGTTTGTGATGTCATTGGATTTTGTACGAAAATTTCATTCTGCATCACAGTACGAGTTGTAAAGTATTTCTATCACTTCCAGGTTTCATTATTTTCAAGCAATACTTGTCAGTTGTAAATTAGTTTTACAAAAAATTGAAGCTATGNATGCGCCTAAAAACAAAATTTGTATTTGCTATTGTTGTTTGTGATGTCATTGGATTTTGTACGAAAATTTCATTCCGCATCACAGTACGAGTTGTAAAGTATTTCTATCACTTCCAGGTTTCATTATTTTGAAGCAATACTTGTCAGTTGTAAATTAGTTTTACAAAAAATTGAAGCTATGGTTCTCAGTACACCGTGGTTACAATAAGATTTGCAGTTATATTATCCTCTTCCCACAATGATATCGCTTATTGTTGAATTGTTCGATACACTGAAGTTGCACATGTCTTTTTGCGATCATTTCCGAAGTGAATAGGGCGAAAGAATACTCGCTTAAGCCATGACTACATCATGCAACTTCTTCAGCAATATTTGATGAAATTTTTTATTGAATATGAGTGACTGATGAGAGTTCCAGCGGAACAACATTTTCTCTTAAAATTTAGTTCAATAATAAACCCACTTGAGCATTAGTGAATACGATCAACATGATAATTCAAAATTATCTCGAACAAGAAGACAAAAATTGCGTTGCACGAAGGTACAGCGTACGAAAATACGATGCGGAAAATACGGCATCGAAATTACGGTGCCAAAGATACGGTGCCGAAATTATAGCACCGAAAATACGGTGCCTGGGAAATACGGCGCATGGAAAACTAATATGCTGTCGCTGATCACGAATATGCAAAAATATTTCACCGGAAATGTATAGAAAAATAGTTACGAATTTTTGAAATGTCAAAAAGTTGAGTTTTTTCCTTATGCCTATCTACCGGATGAGTTAATGCTATATGTTATATATATATATCATTCAAAAACGTAGCAAAAACCTTTAGCATAATGTTTTTTGTGATTACGCAAGCAATGAGTATGTTATCTTCCTCCCACGGACCGGGTTCGAAGGACCGGGGACGCCATAACCCTCGCGACATAGTGAGGAATGCAACAACATCAATACTGATTTTGTGTTTTTAATGTTAGCTCGAGATCTGTATGATCCATGTTTCATGCGCAATATTTTCCAGGTGCCGTATTTTCCATGTGCCGTATTTTCCAGGCGCCGTAATTTCGGCACCATAATTTCCGCACTGTATTTTGCTCGCCATGTTTTCATGCACCGTGATTCCTGCGCCGTATTTTAATAGAATCCTAAATCCATAATGAATCCTCCAACTTTTTGCTTCACAAACGTTCCAAACAAGCGAAATTAGGAGGTTCTACAGATAATCGTATCACGCTAGATCCCATAATTTTCTATTTATGTCGCATTTGAGCATACAAATTCATGTGAAACAATAAGTTGAAAGTTTGAAATTGAAACTTTCTGTTTGAGCGATTTTTTCCAGATTGTGGTATGTGAGCAACCAACTTTGGTGTGATATGCAAGACAGGAATAAATGCGTGAATCATTTCACCTTCACGTCTGCAATGGGCACAAGTTTTCTCTTGGGTGTGACGTCCTTTAAACCAGAGAGATCATTATTGAGACATCCTTGAGTTGCCAGTAAACTTATTCTTGTTTCCTATTAAATAATAAAAATGCATTTGCAAGATATTTTTGTGGCAGAACATAGAGTTTAAAATCAATNTTGAGTTGCCAGTAAACTTATTCTTGTTTCCTATTAAATAATAAAAATGCATTTGCAAGATATTTTTGTGGCAGAGTTTAAAATCAATTTTTGTTCCGTCTACGCAGGAGCAGAAATTACTTCTATTGCAACAGATTCATATCCATTTGCTGATTTATATAACCACTTTATACCAATCTCAATATGACGAAATATATGTATAAGCTTAATCTGGTAGCAAATATGTATCCATAAAAAAAATCTAAATTCTTTTGTTCATAAACATATAAAAAACGTATTGCTTATAATAAAGTTTTGCAGTCAATTTGTTTATGCTTGCAGTAGCGTGTAAATACCAATTCAAGACACTCAATACTGTTTTCATTAACAAATTGGCCAAGTCGAAAGAACCAGCCCACTTCAGATCATTTTTCGTTTGGCGGGAAAAATTTGAGAAGTGTCTGTTTACAGTGCACAATTAATGTATGGAGAAACATTGTCAAAAATTGATGTACTAAGTCTAATATTTCTTCCCTGTTGAGGTTTTTACTCGTATTACGTAAGTTCTAATCATCAGTACCTATTCCCAACTGACATTGCTGATTGTTAAAATTTATTGAAATTTTGAAAAGTCAGCAGAGAATGTTTAGAAAAAGTATTCGATTAAACATGAAGAATAGTGTACTAGATTTCCAACCTTTCTATGTATTTAGAAAAAAAATTTTCCCCAATGTAAATATTGCAAGTAGTTAAATACGTAGTCACAAAACCTTACTCCTTCCTAAGGAAAGTTAGAACCAATTGGGACATTGTATACTGTGACAATGTGAAAATAAGGGAAAACATGTAATCCTACTCATTTGAATATAATAATGTAGTATCAATTGCTATATGAAAAAAATGGCAAGTCTAAAAATGGACATAAGACAAATTAGTACTAAACCACAATTAACTAAATTTCTAATAGTTTTTGTGTTGCAAACACATTATAGATCTGTCTTGTACGTCTGTCTGTCCGTACGGATCGAGATGCGGTTTTCACTAATATATAGTCTTTGCACTAGGATGGAGAAGTTCAAAAATGAATCATATTCGTCAACTCTTTCCTAGATTTTCATTTTTCTCCTAAACCAATTATATAATAACTCGAATATTTCGAGAACCAATTGGTGGATCGATATGGTGTTTTCACTATAGGATAGCCCATGCCTCAAACATACCCTGTGCATTACACTACCCAACGCCAGGCATTACCTGACTCCGAAATTATTCTACCCCAGGCATTTCTTTACCCCCTAGCATTACACTACCCAGGGAATTACCCTACACTGGGCATTATCCTACACCGGACATTACCCTACCCTAGGCATTACACGTCCCTCGACATTACCCATTCTAGATATTTCCTAATAATAACAAATTTGGATTACAATTTTGACGGAGTGAAAGGTTAATGATTTTGATTTCGAATGGCTAGTGTTGAATTTCGATTTCGATTTGTTGAACACTTATCAAGAACTCATTTGGATGAGGCCAATAAAGTTAGCTACAAGGGAAACCCATCACTGTTCTTTGGTTTTCAACTCGGCTCTTCTGTCATTGGAATAAATGACAATTAGATCAATTACAGGAAAAGGCGTAGTGCACTCACCGATGATCCCATACCCGCTCTGGATCCAAAAAGGTTTGATGTTCTAACAACTATGTTTAACTATGAACTGTCCATTTGAAAAGCAATGGGCTAAACTAGCTGAACTAATATTTTATATTTATTTAAGACTACAGCATCAAACCTTGTGGGATTAAATTTTGAAACAAAATTATATATAAATCAAATATATAATTATAATATATAACAAAATATGTACCAACGCCCGAAAGAAACTTCGCAATGTGTACAATCAGTACAACTTCAATTCTTAATTTGCTTTGTGCGGCATGTATTCAATTTTGTGGGTAAAATTTTTCAATAATACATTCCTGCTTTATTAAGTTTATACCACAGACCATTTTTTTAAACAATTTTGATAAAAGCAGCACCACATATGATTATTTTTTTCTCTATACGATAGGTACACATATATTTGTGTTGGCTAAAGTCAGATTACTTAATGCGAATTCTGATAAAATATTTAGTGTCGAGCTTTTCTGAATTTATATAATTTATTAATTTTTAGTTTATTAAAGATTATCCCATCAAGTCATATTACTTTATTAAGAATTGAAGAGCTTGAAAGAAGTATACTTTTCAAAATTGAAAAAGGGGAGTAAGAAAGGTACTTGTTCATTTTAATTTTTCAAAATATTCTATACGGAAAACAGTAATTTATTTCTATAATATCTTCAGTCAAAATATTAATGTTTGGATAATCTTACATTGAATTCTGTCAGATGTTATGAATTATTGAATTTGAAAATTTAGAAAACTAATTTTTTAATTCATTCAGTTTAATGAGACATATAATAGGCAAATATTTATCCCAGTAGAATAATCTCTACTCTACTCTACTTTTCAGTCGAGTAAAGAAATGAGTTGAATAACGAATCTATGCATATTTAAATGAGGCTTTTGATTTTCCACTCAACTCAACTTTTTAGATGGGACAGTGTACATAGATTTGTCTAGGTTATTTTAAATTGTCAATAAGATTTTTAAAGTAAGCGATACCACATTATCCAAAATGGTATCGCTGTTATCAAATGCAATTAGTAAAAATTGAAAATACGATATAGTTTATAAATCAATACAAAACGGTCGATGCTAATTGTTTAACTGTGTGAAAGTTGATGCTTCTGCCCAACTTCACATATACGACCCCGCTGAATAGTCAAGGCCAAGGTAAACGTATGTTGTGTTTTACACTTTTTACGTAAACCAAATTAAGGGTAGCTTTCTATTAGTACTCGTCTTCTTTCAAATTTTAAAAATTTTATGTTACACTTGACAACCCCGATCATTGGAAATTATTAAATTATTTTCAAATTAGGAGTTGTGTGGGGTAATTTTAGATTCTTATCGTTTCGATATAAAGAGCGAACCATCAACAAACTAAATGCCAGGGTCGTCCAAAACAATAGTTTTAAGTTATTAAGTCAGTTTTTTCACTTTGCAGAACGTTCATGTATATTTACATATAAAATAACAACGGTCATAAGAAACATCTTGTTGCATTTCTTTATTTGTTTTTGTAAATAAGGTGCTTATAGCGGATTAGAAATTGCAGAAGGGAGTTTTTTTTTAAATTCTTCATTCATGTCAATCTTCCGCTCATAGTATGCAGAAATTTAATAAGAACAATCACAAGATTTGATTCGCATTATTGAAAAACCGTATAAAGAGGTTCTCTTGTTCNAAGTCAGTTTTTTCACTTTGCAGAACGTTCATGTATATTTACATATAAAATAACAACGGTCATAAGAAACATCTGGTTGCATTTCTTTATTTGTTTTTGTAAATAAGGTGCTTATAGCGGATTAGAAATTGCAGAAGGGAGTTTTTTTTAAATTCTTCATTCATGTCAATCTTCCGCTCATAGTATGTAGAAATTTAATAAGAACAATCACAAGATTTGATTCGCATTATTGAAAAACCGTATAAAGAGGTTCTCTTGTTCATTTATACAATAGCATTGCCCTCTATTCCACATCAATATTTCTAATTTTAATGTATTTCTATAGTCAGAGTAGAACTATCAAATTCTGCCAAAACTAAATTTAAGTGGTATTGCGTTTCCCAAGTGAGGAAAGAATAAAACAAATCATTTATACTATCCAAAACATGAACTTTATAACAAACTCTCATGTTTGGGTTTATAAATTGGGCTGTTGGATAAAATGTCTACCATTTTATTGGAGTAATGATAACGATGGGTTGGAAATATTTGTTGAAACCCATCGTTTGTCATATCGTTGGGTAGCAATTTTCCATATATTTCGACAATTTCTTTCCTTGGCATTTGTGTCTGGTTGTTGTTGGAGGCAATGGAACATAGAAACCAATCTTGACAATATTATAGTTTCAATGTTTTACTGTTGTACATTTGCAATGTCGGCAAATTTGCATTATCTTTTTCTCACAAGAAAAACTGAAATCATCGAGATGTCACACGCTTTGGCATTTCTTGGTAAATATTTTGGTTAGTTTTTGTCTCAAAATAAAAATATGGAGAAGAACCCAAGCGTTCCAAAAAAGAAGAACACTTGGTGTCACATAAGATTTTTAACCGAGACTCAAGTAGTTGGTGGGATATCTGTCACATTAGAAAGGTTTACATAATCCTCTAGTCAGTGGTCTGTTGTTAAAAGCATAAACTTGTATTATAATTTAATTTCAAGGATAGACGTCTGCCGACCATTTTTACATTGAATTATTTTGAATGTTTGCTACATCAGGAGTTATATAGAGGGTCATTGTCTTTTTTCATAGGTCCAGAGATATTGTAAATGTATATCATTAACCTTTGTTCCTTTATCCAGAATTCATAATGAAAATCCATGTTTGCAATTGGTAATTTTCAAATTATAGCAATACATTTCAGCTATTAAAAAACGCAACTTCATTCGAGGGCGGGTCCTATTGCAAACTTGGAGATAGACGTGCTGCTTGTATTCAATAGAGGTCTCTATTAAGATAAAAACTGTCTTTATAAAATTTCAAAAATGAAATTTAAAGCTAAAAAATACGAACTTCAAGATTGTAAATTTTTCAAAAATGAGTATGCGAAATTAGCTATACATTTTATTTCAGGGTAATTGTTTTGAGGACATGTTGGGCTAAATCATCGTCGAATCTCAACAGAAATATGGTGTAATAATTTGAAAAGTAGAAAATTTTAGTTGAATTATTGCTATTATTCTGCTAGGTCAAACGTCAATGCACATGAGTGCTGGTGACTCTACGGCAAAATACATAAACTGCGCTTGGTCACTCTTTGCTGCGGGTTCAGTGCTACTCGCAAGTCCTGGAGTTGTAATCGCGATACATTACAACTACCCAATGTTTCGATTCTTTAAGTTAGGAGGTATACATGTCACCGTTGCGATCACTGTTTTGATAATTATCAGCTTTGTAATCCACTGGACTGCTGAAATTGCTGTTTCCATTCTAGTTTCATTTAATACAGTCTACATTTCAGCATGGCTAAATCAACTCACACTAAAATGGTAAGTATTAAATAATTGGTCGAGTCTTACTCTGGGTTACAAGTTAAGAGGTAATTAATTCTAAAATCAATTATTGGCAGAGTCTGTCNGTTGGTCGAGTCTTACTCTGGGTTACAAGTTAAGAGGTAATTAATTCTAAAATCAATTATTGGCAGAGTCTGTCATGAGTCATTTAATGACTTATATTCATTTTAACATATAAAGAATTAGTTACCTTTGTCCAAAGTTTGTTTATTTTAACGATAATTAGTTTTAAAGTTAATTACATCTTNTATAAAGAATTAGTTACCTTTGTCCAAAGTTTGTTTATTTTAACGATAATTAGTTTTAAAGTTAATTACATCTTTATTTGTAACCCAGAGAGTAAGGGTCGACTGAATATTTAGTGTTCTCCATGACTGACTTTCAGGATTTTTGGGAGAAGGGAGTCGTTTAATGACTATGACTCCTCCATGTTTTGTAGCCAGATTCATGACTCTTTTCAATCATGTACATNTAGGGAGTCGTTTAATGACTATGACTCCTCCATGTTTTGTAGCCAGATTCATGACTCTTTTCAATCATGTACATATAAGCATATCGGACTTATTTCCTTTATTTTTACTCATGTACTTTTACTACCGATCCTTTCAGAAGTGGTTAGAGGTTTTTGAATTTTTTTTCACTCCCTGTTTTACAAACCTCACATATAAATATACTCAATCCACATACTAAAACTTTCTCATAGTGTATACCCACCACAATGCAGAGTCGGGCACGACTACTACGAAATTGCTCAAGATTCCCATGGTATGCGAAAAGTAGATTTATTATGAGAAGCAGGCCAATACAAAAGAATTGAAAATTGGAAAATTTTGTTGGATAAGTTTTTATACAGGCAGAAAATTTTGTTGATAAAAATTCATGCAGGCAGAAAATTTTGTTGGATAAATTTCCACACAAGCAAAAAATTTTGTTTGATAAATTTTCACACAGGCAGAAAATTTTGTTGGATAAATTTCCACACAAGCAAAAAATTTTGTTTGATAAATTTTCACACAGGCAGAAAATTTTGTTGGATAAATTTCCACACAAGCAAAAAATTTTGTTTGATATATTTTCACACAGGCAGAAAATTTTGTTGGATAAATTTCCACACAAGTAGAAAATTATGTTTGATAAATGTCCANAATTTTCACACAGGCAGAAAATTTTGTTGGATAAATTTCCACACAAGTAGAAAATTATGTTTGATAAATGTCCATAAAGGCGGAAAATTTTGTTGGATAAATTTCTATGCAGGCATGCAGCCCATGTGGACATAGGCTGCTGCTACAATGTCCATGTTCCTTTTAGATTACATAAATCTGAGATATTATACAATGCTGAACAATTGTTATAAAGGTTGTATGTTAAAAATGTTCTTATAAATTTGTAGCAAAACAACCTGAAGGGCTGCGGAATAGCGCATTCGGTTCAGCATCAAATTTTCAATAGGAAACACTTATCATTTCACAATTTAATGAACTCTCTATCAACGTACTTTAAGATGTATTTAAAACTTCACACCTAATTCCGTAGAAACAGTATTTTTGCTTTTAGTTCTGTTCTTATAGCTTTACAACGAGATAACCTGAAGGGCTGTCGATTCAGCACCAAATTGGTTAATCATTTATGTTCCATATCCCTACATAACCGCTAAATGACCTTTAAAACAACTGTTCAGCACTGTATGTATAATTTCTCAATTTTATGTAAAAGGAAAGGAACATGGGCATTATATGAGCAGCATTATATGTCCANGTATGTATAATTTCTCAATTTTATGTAAAAGGAAAGGAACATGGGCATTATATGAGCAGCATTATATGTCCACATCCTGCTTGTATGGAAATTAATCCAACAAAATTTTCTGCCTGTATGTAAATTCATTCAACAAAATTTTCTGCCTGTGTGGAAATTTATCCAATAAAATTTTTTGCTTGTGTGGAAATTTATCCAACAAAATTTTCTGCCTGTATGAATTTTTATTCAACAAAATTTNAATTTTTTGCTTGTGTGGAAATTTATCCAACAAAATTTTCTGCCTGTATGAATTTTTATTCAACAAAATTTTCTACTTGTATGAAAATTTATCCAACAAAATTTTCCAATTTTCAATTCTTTTGTATTGGTCTGCTTCTCATAATAAATCTACTTTTCGCATACCATGGGAATCTTTAGCAATTTCGTAGTAGTCGTGCCCGACTCTGCATTGTGGTGGGTATACACTATGAGAAAGTTTTAGTATGTGGNCGTAGTAGTCGTGCCCGACTCTGCATTGTGGTGGGTATACACTATGAGAAAGTTTTAGTATGTGGATTGAATATATTTATAAGTGAGGTTAGTAAAACAGGGAGTGAAAAAAAAAAATTCAAAAAGCTCTAACTACTTCTGAAGGGATCGGTATTAAATGAATAGATACATTTTCTTTCGGATTGTCCTACCCGATTTTTCATAATTTGTATTAGTGTTCCGCATGGCTCAGCTTTTGGCGTGAGCCAGAGCCAATGGCTCACCCGAGCGGTGAGCCAGCTCATGAGCCATGGCTCTGGCTCCGCACTTTTGTTGAGCTGGCTCATGAGCCAGAGCCATGGTTCAATGAGCCATGGTTCTTCTCCACATTTTGCTAAAAGTGAGAATGACCTATTGAGAATAAGCCAACGCAAATCATAATTATGAACTGGCTAAAGGCAAATTGACTTTAGCCAGTGACCAAAAATTCCAAAAATTAAAAAAAAGTGATGGTTTGGAAGAAAAAAAAATGAAAAATTAGAGGAAAAGTGGAAGAATTTTGGCGAAAAGTTGAGCCATTGAGCCATGGCTCACATGTTTCGTTGAGCGGGCTCATGAGCCATGGCTCTGTCTCAAAATTACTACATGAGCCAGAGCCATGAACTGGCTCTGGCTCAGAAATTTTTGTGAGCCAGGTCGAACCAGAGCCAGAGCCATTGAGCCAGCTCATGACCAGAGCCATGCGGAACACTAATTTGTATTACGTGTGGTTCGAAAGTAAGATTTATGACTTCGAGGATCTCACATTTAGAGTCAGAGTCATGACTTCCAGTCAGTGACTCTGACACTGGCCAAACAGAGTCATATGGATAGCACTAATATTTAAGCATTTAAAACATACAAATCAATTTTTCCATCCACATGATCCCTTCCTCATAATTTGCCCAACTATGATCAGCAGCCGAGGTGGGTACCCTCGAAACATGACTTAAACCTGAAATGGTTGAAGTTCAAAACGTGAAAGAAATATTTGTTCCAAACCATAGTTCTGCTGTAATAGATGCAATATGAGTTAACAAAAATTTTGTCTCATATTTTCAAATTTCTTCCAACTCGCCGCGAATGTTTAAATTTATTTTTTCTTTCTATCTGTGACACTAGGTAGCCCACCGTAGTTGGGCATAGAAAAGGTAAAATTTGAATTTAGTATGGGACTATATTTATGCAATTATTATATAAGTTATTATAGTTTTATGCTTTAGTAATTTATAAATGTTCTCAATGAATCTGACTCCAAAGTTTTTTGGGAGTTGGGAATCATTTGATGACCTTGGCGTTTGGGAGTAATGTATGACTGGGAGTCATGACTTTACCAATAAGCGCAAGTGAGCATAGTCNGATGACCTTGGCGTTTGGGAGTAATGTATGACTGGGAGTCATGACTTTACCAATAAGCGCAAGTGAGCATAGTCTGACTAATTTCCCATGTTTTCTCATCTACTTCCACCGATAAGTAAACAAAAAATAAAATTCAGATTCTCCTATNCTGACTAATTTCCCATGTTTTCTCATCTACTTCCACCGATAAGTAAACAAAAAATAAAATTCAGATTCTCCTATCCGATTTTCCATGTTTTGTATCATGTGACTCTGACTTAGATACGACTCCCAAAAATCAAGTAGTCATAGTCATGAATGACTTCGAGTCGAGTCGACTCTCATCGTTTTTAGAGTCAGGATTAGAGCTTTGGGTACGCAAAGAATTTTTCTAACTTTTTCAACATTAGAATCTCAAAATTTTTCTAAGTTTTTTATTCAAATTTCCCATTCTCTAATAACCCAGAAAATATCCACTACAGAAATAGCAAACAATTACAGGAGTAACTTTTTCCTATGACATTTTTCTCTATGCCTACCGATTGTGGTCACACGTTTTTATTTTATGCGAAAATTGTGTTCAAGTATTACCTTTGACGTAAACGCATGACCATAGAGAAAAATGTCGTAGGGAAAAGTTACTCCCCTATCCATTTGCAGCAACTTTCGTAAAAGTCATTTTGTCTCTTACGACAGAATGGAAATCTTAACAAAGCTATAAAATATTTTTAGATCAGAGATTCAATGTTAAAAAATTAAAAAAAAAATTATGTCCTTACCAAAGCCTCGAATTCAATCTTAAAATCCTTCGCCTTAACCCGTCCTTTGCTTACCTCCTTATCTGCACCTTCTTTAATTAATTTCATTAATTAGAAAAGTAATTCTAATTTTGTAAAATCAAAAACGNGCACCTTCTTTAATTAATTTCATTAATTAGAAAAGTAATTCTAATTTTGTAAAATCAAAAACGATTAATTTTAATTAGTATTTTCCTTCTACCTTAACTTTTGCTGAGAGGGAGCGGGACACTAATAAAAAAAAACTATTTTTTTAATTTACAAAATTAAAATTACTTTCCCAACTAAATACTAAACTTAAATTTCAACAAATCAACAAAATTTAACTTTTCAAAACCACGGACTGAGNACTTTCCCAACTAAATACTAAACTTAAATTTCAACAAATCAACAAAATTTAACTTTTCAAAACCACGGACTGAGAGGGCGGTTTTGTTTGTGGGATGGCGTGAGAGGGAATTCTTCCTATCCGCGCCAAGGATAATAAAAACAGAANAGAGGGCGGTTTTGTTTGTGGGATGGCGTGAGAGGGAATTCTTCCTATCCGCGCCAAGGATAATAAAAACAGAAAACTTGAGACAATAATTTCTGTTAACTTATATTGCATCTATTACGTTCAACTACGTCACTAATTTGTACTGGGAATTCTGATGAGTTAATATTCCTATCTAGTTTCAGTTTTGTCTTCAAATCTGACAGGGAAAGCTTGACGTTACTTAGAATTTTGTTAAAATTTTCTTTATCAGCGTATTTACGTTTACGGTTTGGAATTTGAGGACATTAGGATAATAATTACAATTTAATTACAAAAATTATGTGAGAAAATATTTAAAGTTAAAACAAGTTGTTGGACAGATTTATATTTAAATCCAAAATTTGAATAATGATACTGTCGCTGTTTCAGAGTCTACACAATTCATAAGGTACAACAACCCTGAATTTTCCCCATTCTCATCAACAACCACCATTTTGAAGGACTTATAATTTTTGGTCCGAAAATAATGCAATAGGTAATGAAAAGCTGACTGAGGAAAGAATTTCTCTAAAATGTATTTTTAATTCAGAAACGAATAGTTTGTTTTTTAAATGATTTTAAAATTAATTAATTAACTTCAAGAAACTTTTTAAATTTGCAAAGTCATCAAATTTTAGAATAAATTTGTGGATGATATTAGTTACGTGGACAATTGAATAGAAATAAAATAGAATTACCGATTTAAGGCCTAGCAGAGTATTGCCGTTAGAAACATAAGCAGGAGGCTACACGAAAATTATTCAATCCCAGCGATTAACCAGAACAGAAAAAAAATCGACCGACAATCTCAAACGTAACCAAAGTTTTATTCTTGAAAATTGTTGGGTTTAATGTACATCGATGAATTTTTGCAAAGTTTTTTACACAAATTTTATAGGTATAATTTCAACCAAATCGAATATTTTTTATAGCTAAATCTTGAAGTTTCATCTTTTAAATTCTTCAAACTAATTTTCATTGGTGTGATTGTCAGCAATGCTTTGAAATTATTGAGGACGCTTTAGCCTTGTTTTTTCAGGAAGTCCATGCAAGCCTTTGACAGAAGCAACGTTGCATTTCAACTTCATTTGTTCTTCCGAAGTCTTCAACTACATCACAAATTAATTTTAATTAACAATGAAATATTTGCTCCATTTGCCATTATTCTGCTTGAAATATTATCAATTATTACAATATATGCACTTATACGATTCAATTCATCATTTAGTATACTCATTATCGGTACTATTGGATTTGTCGGTTTATTCAGCTTCCTAATACTGCAATTTACTTTAACCATTTGTGCAAAAGTCACTGAAACCTCACTTGGAATAATTGCATTGCGTACCATCCATTCAAACCTGTCACCACTGGACAGAAAGTATTTTCGATCTTATAAACCATTCTATTTTTATATTGGGAATTCAATCGCTATCACCAAAGGAACGTGGTCTACTGTACTTAACCACATTATAATCAACAACGTTGTAACACTTTTAGTGACGTTTTAGTCCTGGATTGGCTACAATGGTTGTTTCAACGTGAGATATGTCTGCTTCAATACAAGTGATTGATTGATTCACAAATGTGTCCAGGTTTATTTCATACAGCTATCAAAATACCGGAAGGAATATTAGTTGAAGTAGGCCATGAAACCACAATAAAATTTGTTTATTTAATAGTACTTCCTCAATATAATTATTTGTATACTGGCGATGGTATTCTAATAAAATCAAAATGATGTTAAATTGAGATCATGCGATTGTGATTCATGTGTGATAATTTTTAAAGCCAAGACGAACATTAACTTATTTTAAATTAATTTTGAAAAAGAATGGTGATGGTTTTTGTAAGAAAGTATCACAAATGAATCAAATGGGAGTAGAAGTGAAATTTGAGTGCTTATTTTTCTATAATTTGGATGGAAAATTGTCTTTAATTCGTCTCTGTAAATATTTGGTATCGAAAGGACAACAAACTGCAAGTGGAATGGAATCCGGTATTACATCCTAAACTTCCACATAAATTTAAAATATGCCTAATTCTACCTGATTCCCTAGAGTCAAGCTCAATTCCTTTCGCACTGTTACCATATCTGACATAGCTAACAAATTTCAATTTGGTATTTTTGTATAACACCAACCTTTTTTTAGAGTCATCGCAAATGAAATAAATGTTAAAATATTAATTTTTGTGGACTTCTCTAACGAGAGGCTCAATACCAAAAGACTACAAATGTTCCCCATGGAAATTACGTGACACAGAGCCATGATAATTACCTGGAAGCGATAAATGTGCTTACTGCAAAAACCTTGTCTGGACTGACAGTGAATCACAGTTAATGAGGTAGAAGGCGGAAGTTGATGTTACGGAAAGCATATCATATTTCAGTTAAATTGAGTGACACTGATTACTGGTAAAAATAAAAAAAATTGTCGGTTGAAATTAAAACAGGCGGCTTCTCAGTTATATAAAAGGAATATTCTTTTGATGAATACACCAATGATTAGTTTACTATACGAGTTCTCTCTGCTTTCTATAGCATGATTCTGGGGACCAAGTTGTGCTAAAAATATGGACTACTAAAAATTGGGCACAATCATTGTGCTAAAATTCTGTGTAAGCGAATTATATGTCAAACTCTGTTAAAATTATTCCAGCACTAACGATGAAAAGCCGCTAAAAATTAAGAAACTTGAAATGTTCCTAATTCCACCTGATTCCTTAAAGCCAAGTTCAATACGATTTGCACTCTTATCATATCTGACATTTCTAACTCAATTCAATTTGCTTTTTTTTGTATAATACAAAACTATATTTGAAGTAATTGCAAATGAAATAAGTGTATAAAATAAATATAAAATAAATAAATAAATAAAAAATAAAATAAATAAATAAAATAAAATAATAATAAAATAAAATAAATAAAATAAAAGTGTATAAAATAATAATGAAATAAGTGTAATAAATAAAGGGACCTAGAGGACTAAACCTTTTGAAGAAAATTGGAAAACTCATTCAAATTGCATCAGGGGAGCCAAGATCCATCTTGGCTTCTGGAAGCCAACTTGTGCCAAATATGAGCACTACTAAAAATTGGGTAGAATCACTGTGTAGGGGAATTGTATGTCAAATGCTTGTTAAAATTATTTAAGCACTACCGGCGTAAAGCCAGTAAAAATAATATTCGATTATTTGGGTTACTATAGTATAACGTTAGTATAGTGATAACTAACATTTGGCATACTAATTATCATAAATCTATTGTGTGGGATATCGAAAGGCTCAATTTCGAAGAACTGCGTGTTTCCCATAAGAGTCACGTGAGACAGTCATGACTCATGACTCATGTCTCATAAGAAAATGACTACCCATGTCACCAAATATAATATGACTCTTAACCACTAGATCTCACACAAATCTATATCTTAAACAATCTTAGTGACACATGAGTTTTGACTTGGATACTGTTATCATTGGATGACATTAAAATTGCTTGTGACATTGTAGAGATTGAGGTAATCTTGAAGGGTCCTCGAAGTAGTCCTGTGTACTCGGGTCACCAAAATCAACAAAATAAATTCATTAATAAATTAATAAAAATAAATAAATCTAACCTTGAATGGTGGAAAGCAAAAAGAATACCGTTTATTATGACGGTTGGTATGCTGCTGAGTCTATCCACAGAGATAAACTCAANGTGGAAAGCAAAAAGAATACCGTTTATTATGACGGTTGGTATGCTGCTGAGTCTATCCACAGAGATAAACTCAAGTATATATTATATTAATAACCTATAGCTTGGGAGTATATTTATATGAAAGGAAAGGGAATAAGAAGCAGCTGAGTTGTCGGTTTGTAGTGAGCGGAAAGTCCAGTCCCATACATCACACAGAGAGGCGAAGGATTCTGTACTCCACAACATCGACGATAAAATTTAATATGTGCGAATCGATGATGACTCATGAGTAATACGTCGATCACTTTTGGTTACCACATAGTGCTTCTAATTTTGAGAACATCAGTTTCAATAGAACAGCGTAAGATAAATAGTTACAGGGAAGTTAACATGTCCTCCGGATGCAACTTTGGTCAATTTGACATGTCCGGTGTCCACTTAAGCTGTTGCTAGATGTGATTACGCTAGGAATTATTGCTTGGTTTCGCAATGTTACAGGAAATATGTTAAGTTACGCAAATCCCAAATTGGGTAATTTCAAAAGTTAGCTGTCTATATCAAGTGTAAACGTATTACATCAGGATTGNGTGGAAAGCAAAAAGAATACCGTTTATTATGACGGTTGGTATGCTGCTGAGTCTATCCACAGAGATAAACTCAAAAGTATATATTATATTAATAACCTATAGCTTGGGAGTATATTTATATGAAAGGAAAGGGAAGAAGAAGCAGCTGAGTTGTCGGTTTGTAGTGAGCGGAAAGTCCAGTCCCATACATCACACAGAGAGGCGAAGGATTCTGTACTCCACAACATCGACGATAAAATTTAATATGTGCGAATCGATGATGACTCATGAGTAATACGTCGATCACTTTTGGTTACCACATAGTGCTTCTAATTTTGAGAACATCAGTTTCAATAGAACAGCGTAAGATAAATAGTTACAGGGAAGTTAACATGTCCTCCGGATGCAACTTTGGTCAATTTGACATGTCCGGTGTCCACTTAAGCTGTTGCTAAATGTGATTACGCTAGGAATTATTGCTTGGTTTCGCAATGTTACAGGAAATATGTTAAGTCACGCAAATCCCAAATTGGGTAATTTCAAAAGTTAGCTGTCTATATCAAGTGTAAACGTATTACATCAGGATTGNCACGCAAATCCCAAATTGGGTAATTTCAAAAGTTAGCTGTCTATATCAAGTGTAAACGTATTACATCAGGATTGCATCAAAACTTAGAAAAAATTGAATGATATTTTCTTGTAATTGAATCCCGAGTAAACGTTTCTTTAAATACTTAAGGTCTGTACGTCACTTTGATCTTGCCACTAGAACCACTATTTGACAAATTTCTATCCCTATATCCATCCTATAATTGCTATTGGGAGGATAAACTCCAGATCTATCCCCAAGCTGCTCGGAATCACAATATTGGAATCAAGGGTGACAAGAAATTGAAAAAACAACAAAGCCGATTATGCAAGCGAAGCTTGAACCATGTATTTGTAATAATCAAACCATAATGGAATTAGATATACCATTAGTTTAGTAAAGCGAGCAATCATTCACTAATTGATCGAATAATACACAAGTGAACTATGCATTTAATCCGATGAATACTGATGAATAGAACTACTGAAGTCAGTAATTTCACTTTACGGTACAGTCTTGCATGTTAATAAATAAATACGAGCAGTCATCAGAAATTTTTGACAATATATTTTTTATTTGTAAATGAGGCGCTACTTGCGTGGGAGAAATTGGAGAAAGGGGGAAAATACCGTATATTCTCTAATACAANATTTGTAAATGAGGCGCTACTTGCGTGGGAGAAATTGGAGAAAGGGGGAAAATACCGTATATTCTCTAATACAATCCGGTCTCTATTAGAAACCGGTCTCGTTTTGAAGCCATGGTTTGGAAGGTTCAAGTTGGAAATTGAAGCCGGTCTCTTATAGAAGCCGGTTCTTAATAAAAGCCCGGGCCTTAATTGGAAACATTATGCTCTTAGCGGTATTTTCAAAATTAGATTTCACTTTTCTTTGCTGGATGGCGGTTCAGAAATTGATGTTGAATCTTTAGTTAGTTCTGACACTGAACCATAAACTCTAAGCGATGATTAAAATATGTTATTTAAATTCCCTGATCTAAACTTCCCTGAATAAATCACCGGGAAAAAAGTATTCAAGTTCGTCTGCAAATTTATGTGTACTTTTCGAAAAAATTGTAGCCTGCATCTAATAGAAGCCCGGTTTAGAAACTTCCCGGTTTGAATAGAAGCCCGAGCTTGTATTGGAGAATATACGGCATATTCTGTTACGAAAATCTATCTTCTAAATTACTAAGAACAAGTAACGATTCTCATAAGTAGTATTCTGTAGACAGGTTCTCTTGTGTCCAAGGCGTTCCGAACCGGCGCATTTATATAATACGATNTCATAAGTAGTATTCTGTAGACAGGTTCTCTTGTGTCCAAGGCGTTCCGAACCGGCGCATTTATATAATACGATTATCTTCCATTTATTATTATTAGAATCAATAATTCTAACTCTTAATGAATTTCAATAGTTAGAGTTGAAATATCAATTTCTGCCAAAAGTATCAGTAGTATTGTGTGTCTCATGTGAGAAACCGATACAACAAACATTTATACTGTAATTTGACATGAACTTTCTATTAAACTGTCATGTTTGGATTTATAAATTTGGCAGTTGGACCAGGTGTCTACCATTTTATTGGAGTAATGATAACGAACGCTTGGAAATGTTTGTTGAAAGCCATCGTTTGTCATATCGTTGGGTAGCAATTTTCCATTTATTGCTACAATTTCTCTCCTTGGGATTTGTGGCTGGTTGCTGTTGGAGGCAATGGAACATAGACACCAGTCTTGGCGACATTATAATTTCAATGTTTTTCAGTTGTATATTTGCAATGTCGGCAAATTTGCATTGTTTGCTTCTCACAAATCAACCTGAAATCATCGAGATGTCACACGCTTTGACATTTCTTGGCAAATTCTTTGGTAAGTTCTCATAACTGAATTAAAGTATGAAAATTAATTATTGCGTTCCAAAAGTGGAAAAACACTNATTCTTTGGTAAGTTCTCATAACTGAATTAAAGTATGAAAATTAATTATTGCGTTCCAAAAGTGGAAAAACACTATTGGAACACTGGTAAAAGATAATTCACAACAATAATGATTACATAATGCTCTAGTCAGCGGATCCATGTGAGCCGAAACATGTATTAAAACTTAATTGCTAAGTTGGTCATCTGTCAGAGTATATTGAATTATTGTTCATATTCGCTACATTCTGAGTCAAATAGAGGGACATTATGACTTCTTGCGTAGCTCCACAAATCTTGCTAATGCAAATCATTAAACTTTATTCCTATGTCCAAACTACATAATGAAAATTCATGTTCGCATTCGGCAATTTTGCAATTATGCATACAACATTTATCCATTAAAACGCGCAGCTGCATTTAACGAGGGTTCTATTGTAAACTTGGAGATTTTAGAACGTCCTCTATTTGGATATATGCAACATTTGATAAATTTGAAACAGAAAATTCAGAACATTAAAAATACTAAGTTCTCAAACTTGAATATTTTTCAAATATGTTTAATTGCAGTTAACGATAAATTTTATTTGCAGCTGTTTGATTTGTGGATATGTTTGACGTAATCATCAACGGATCTAGAAAGAAATGAGGTGTAATAATTTGAAACATTCGAACAGTAGAGAATTTAGTTGAAATTATACCCCACCATTATTGTATCTAGGTCAAAAGTCAATGCACACGAGTGATGGGGATTCTACCGCAAAATACATAAACTGTGTACTTTCAGTTTTTGGTGTCGCATCAGTGCTATTCACAACTCCTGGAATTGTAATCGCGATACATTACAACTATCCAGTGTTTCGATTTTTTAACGTAGGAGATATTCATGTCACCGTCGCAATAACTGTTTTGATGACTATTTGTTTTACAATCGACTGGATTGTTGCAATTGGTGTTACCGTTCTAGTTTCATTCAACACAGTCTATATTTCAGCATGGCTAAATCAACTCACACTAAAATGGTACGTAATGAAATAGGTCATGAAAAGCAGATTGATGAAAGAATTTTTCTGAAACAGTATTTTAAAGTTCTCAAAAAATATCATAAACAAGTAGTTTCATCTTAAAATTAATTGCAAAAACATCCAGTAAGTTTTAAATTTTGGCAAAGTCATCAAACAATAGAATAAATCTAAAATAATATTAGTTCCTAGCGCAGTTGAAATTTAAATGAAATTTAAATATCGATTTATATCTGAATATTGGTCTTAGAAACATAATCCGAACGCTAAAGGCCAGTATTTAATCTCACCGATTATTCAAACGAAATCAGCAAAAAATAGCCAAATTATGTCAATCTTAACCAAACTTTTATTCTTTAAAATTGTTTGGTTAACTGCATATCAACCTATTTGAATAATTTAAATATATACGCATGAACGAACGAACGATATTATATATTTTTGATAGCTAAGTCTGCAAGTTTGATCTTTAAATTTTTATTATAAGAAACAATTTTTGGGCAGAGTGACAGACTTTTTACAACTATATTTTATTTTGCTTTTCAATAAGCTTATACAGGCAACAACATTTCCAAAAATAGCAAATAAAAATAGTATTGAGTGTAGTAATTAACATATCATGGGCCCTTCACAATATTATAATAAACCCCACTTTACACCATGAACCATCCCTTCAAATTTTTTTAGATCATGATTCATAAACCCTTTGAAATTTCAAACAACATAACTCAGGGTTCAGGTAATAAACAATCAAGGTTAAACCTAATAATATATATACCTTCAGCTTCAGCAGAGTCATGATTAGTTTTGTCTTACAATTTTTTAACCAATTTGCAATTTGCCTCCGTGTGCTAGTCAGCAAGTGCTGTCAAATAATTGACTACCCATTATGTATGTTTTCAGGAAGTCCATGCAAAACATTGAGAAAAGCAACGTTGCATGGCAACTTCATTTGTTCTTCCGAAGTCTCCAACTACACCACCAATTGAATTTAATCAACAAAGAAATATTTGCGCCATTTGCTATTTTTCTGCTTGAAATAACATCAATTATTTCCATTTATGTACTAATACGCTTCAATTCATCATTTAATATACTCATTAAGGGTACTGTCGGATGTGTCGGATTATTCTGTATCCTAGTGTTGCAGTTTGCAATACGCATTTGTGCAAAAGTCACAGAATGCTCACTTCAAACAATTGCGTTGTGTACCAACGATTCAAAATTGTCATCTCTGGAGAGAATGTATTTTCGGTCTTATAAACCATTATACACCTATATTGGGAATTCAATCACTGTCACCAAGGAAACATGGTCTACTATACTCAATTACATTATAATCAACAACGTTGTATCACTTTTAGTGACGTTTTAGTCTTGCATCGTCTGCAAAGGTTGTTTAAAGTTGAAGCATGTCTACTTCAAAGCCGTGCGATCAATTGGTTTCTTAAATAGGTTCAGTTTTAGTTCTTAATGAGGTCGGAATACCGGAACGCATATTTGTTTAAGGAAACCATGAAATCACTTTCAGATTTGTTAAATTCGAAATTGAAGGATTCCATGTATGTACGATGAGGCAGTCGAATTTGCTTATTAACTGGTTGCATCTGGTTTAAAAATTGTGAAAAATAAATTTTGAAATCTGATGTAAGCAGCATTAGTTAACAGTTAGAGACCAAAAAATTCAATCACAAAATTAAATAAATATCTCCTAGGTGTTTAGAAACGAAAATACTTGTATCCTTACAGTCACCAAACTAGTCTTTGAAACACAGAAACAATAATATTTATCAGTTAAATTTTTTCCTATGAGATAAGAAGACACCAAGTTCGGTATAGAAATAAACCGGTCGCTCTACTGTTTCTCACATATAATACTGATTGTTTATTTCAACCATGCTAATCAGAAAGTGAGTAATGTAAACTAAATTAAGATAGATAGCCATATCAAAAACAAATTTAAACCAATCATCAACGATTATGTCGGCGCAAGCGGGTATTTCTAATTAATATTCAAAATCAGCAAAAATGTTAAATCAGTACCGTACAATAGAAGAAACTTTTCAGCTTGATTTTCTTAGCTAATTGATACACCCATACTACCTCTACATAAATCTTTCATAAGGCACGACCGATATAAGATAAAACAGTTAAATAAACTGAATATAAAAACGTTCATGTATAATAATCTTTTGCGTACATATCGTATTTAACCATCAAGGCGATAAAAAATCCTTAGAAAACCCTCCTTCCCAATAAGAATTAAGTGTTCATTATCGAGATTCAACTTTATCCTAACTTACTACAACTAACCTTAATTAAAACTAGTTGTATTTTTAGAGTGTGCTTTGTCACCACAAGCATTTACAAAATATTAAAACAGTAAACAAAATGTGAAACTGATTGTTATGTCTATTCCTTCCCGAGCTCGGTTACTCGGGAAGGAAATACCCAACAAATAAACTCCATAGAGACCGATGATGTCTCCATGTGCGTGACTAGGTCAGAAGGACATCGAGCCCGCATTGCGGATTGGTTTCAACCAATCCGCGATAGGGACAATGTTCTTTGGGCCCAGGAAAAGCAGCATAAAAAAACTAATATTGGGGTTATTCTCTCCCTGGCTCGGTTACCAGGGAGAGAGGCACTAAACAAAACACCACACAGAGATCAATGATATCTCCACGTGTGAATCTGGGTCAGAGGGATGGTAGCTTCACATTGCGGGTAGGTTTCAACCAATCCGCAATGGGAGCGTCGTTCTTCTGGCCCAGAGAAGCTTCTTTAGCGAAAACTATAAGAGGAACACTAAATTTAGAAAAGAGGACTCAGTCCAAAAACGGTCACCATCCTCTCTCTCTTCGCAACTCGAAAACAGAGCAATTTGAGTATCTAAATAAAACCGAACTCTTAAACAAAGTATCGATCACCGAAGTTGTTTCAATTATTACCGAAAACCCTAGTGACCTCTGGGTGGGTCACCAGTTTTGATCTACTTTGCATTCTGCATCCACCGAGCACCATAACAACGTTTAATATTACAACACTGGTAGCAGACAGTTCGACCAAGGGTTAAAGTGATACCACATCTTATTGGATCTATTCAAAGTAAGTTAACCTTATTTATCTGAATCAAAATTGGAAAAACAAATTAAAGTATTTTTTTTTTCTTTCCTTTCGACAAAATTTTAACATTCCGTCCACGCACTAAAATTTTCGTCTCATTTTGTTTACAATAATTATAATAATAATTTCTTTACGAATTATTATACAAAAACAAAAAATTATAATTAATTGTTGAAACAAGCATTTACTGTCAACTTGTGTAATTTTTGTTAATAGTGAAACATGACGAGTAACGGGGACAGTAGTGCAAGTTAACAATAAATTGTTATTTTTACCAACTAACAGAAAATTAAGTGAAAATAACTTGAAAATTTCGAGTTGCAGTTGACAAAAATCGGGGTTTAAATGGTGAATTTATTGAATTTGTTATTAGAAAAATGAAAGACAAAAATAATGAAAATTACCAAAAATAATAATAATAATAATACAGTAAAGTTCGATTATAGTGACTTTGTAGGGATCGGCAGGGTTTGTTTAGTATAACCGGAATTCATTATATCCGTATAGTGAACGGACCCTACATTTCAATAATTGTCCATTATATCCAAATAGTTTACTATTAATTCAGCTACGATCGATGTAGACAAGTACTGGGTGATGAAAATTTACTTAAGACTGAATACAGTTTTGTTCGAATGATAAATCTTCATTTCAAGTAGAGTCGACGCTTCCATCATTTTCTCCTAAACTCCCGCAAAACTAATTTGGGTTAAATTTAAACTGATTTTGGTAAAGTATTTTGGCCCCTCTAATTGATCTAGCTCTTGGCTTTGAAGCTTGTTTCCCTGGGTCCATAGGCTGGTTGTGTTGGCATGTAAGAAGAGGTAACTAATAAGTGTTCAATTAGATATGGTGGATTACAACAGTCTACCAACAAAAGGGGTTTTAGGTTTGATTCCTATAATGTTATTTTCTACTGAATACGGAAATTTGAAAAAAAAAATTAAAAAATTTATCCAACCTTTCTTATTTCTCTTAAGAACATTAACCTGCACAAACTTTTAATTACTTTAAAGCATCGTGCGTTTAGAAATATTGCTACGATAATTGGGTTCCACTTTTCGGATCTAATCACTTTTGGGTAAAATAACAAAGTAAAACGTTCCATGAACTTCTCCCCACCAGATCGAGTTCTTCTAAGCAACAACGAAAATGTTTCGTGGCTGGATTTGACTTTTAAACTGCAATGTGTTAACTAAAACTCACTTTGAAGGTCCTTCATACTCGTGAGTATAGATGGGCATAAAAGAATAAGGAACAATTTATTCGAAATTCAGACATATTTTATGCGTGTTCACTGTAACCGGACAAATTGACTCGGGATCGGTATGTTTGGTTCACTAAGGCCGGAAGTTCAGTACCGGACAGTGTGGTTTGCTATAGCCGGAGTTCTATTATACCCAGTGTCACAATAGCCGAACTTTACTGTAATAAGAAAAAATTTTTGAGGAAAATAAACCAAAGTGTCTAATTTTCTCCCTCTTATTCGAACGCAGCGTGCATTCGAAAAAGAAAAAAAAAAAAAAAAAAACTGAAAATTTGAACCAACTTCTATTCTTCTTTTCCAATATTACCGTTTCACAGTTCTATTTTCATTTTCTTCCCCTACAACACGAACAGACTATTAAAATTTAAACTACAATTTTTTTCCCCTCTTTCTATTCTACACTTACTTTCGTATTTTTAACTTTCATCTTTTTTTCCTTCTACTTTTCGGTTACCACATGTTAAGTATTAAAACTTTCAAATAAAACTTTCCCCCTCTTTCTACTCTTCATTTACATCCGTAGTACAGTGCACGACGTTTATAAGAGCTCCTATATAAGAACATTTGGGTTATAAGAGCAGAGTTTAGCGGGTTTGGTTTGGTCTAACGCATTTAGCATGGGACATTAACGCGTTATAAGAACAACGTATTTTAGAGCAAAACGGTTATAAAAACTACCTTTTGATGGGTAAACTTTGAAGCGGGAGTGGGATATAAGAGCAAAAGTCAAATATCAAACAAAAGAATCTTTTTACATTTTCAATTCCTAAAAGTACCACTTAAAATCATTTCAATTGAAATGTCGTTCTTCAAAATCTTTACAAAACTTTAAATGAGAATTGAAACAATTGCAATTTTTGACCAAATTGTCGACGATAAGTACAGTCGATAACTTTATTTATAATCTATACTATAGTATATATTTTCTTTTTATAAATTTTGAAAAAAATTTTTTTTTGCCATATACCTTTTATAAGAGCAGCATTTCCAGGCGACGGTGGCAAGCTCTTATAACCGTCGTGTACTTTATAAAATTTCAGCTATCTTTCCTTTATAATTTTATGTTACCACATGCTAGAAACAGGAAAATCAAATGCTAACGAAACTCACTAAACTTCTGTCTCAATATGCTAGCCATATGTGCCTATCAGAAATGTTCTTGTTATTTAACATACACCGCATAAACTTCCACACATTAAATTTATAAATTACCGAATTAATTTTAATTGAGTATATATTTTAATTTTTTTTTGTATTTATTATTATTTTATACTCATTTAAAATTTAATTTGTAGTTGGTTGAACAATTATTTTGAGGTGATTAGAAATAAATAAGTAAATTTATGTTTTAATTCGTACCAGGGATTGATACTTGCGTGTGTCCCTGTGTTTAGAAGAAAAAATATAAAAAGAGAACGAAAATTCAAACTTAGAGGGGCTCCTTGATTTGACTAATCAGAGTTAGTCGGAGTTAATCGGATCATTCAGGTTGGAATAGTGGAACCAAAAAATCTACCTAAATTTTATTGCCAATTGGCACAGCGCGGTGTAATTGAGCCGGAATTAAACTGATTGAACAGGGGTTGTTGAATAAAGAAAATTAAAATTGACTTTAGTCGATCTGCCTTTAACAAAAATCTATAATTAATTCAGGTTCAGTACAGAATAGTCGGCAAGACGATTAGACTTTTCAATTTCATTTGTCCGAATACTTTGTTGTTCTGCATAAACTATATGATCATGTCATTGTTCAAATATCACTCTTTTACCTCTTCCATTTACCTAGAAATGATTTTAAAAAACTTGGTACGATAGATTTTCGATTTATTTTATGAAAACAAATACGGATTGAGTGAAAGGTTTTTTAATTTAGCATAACCTTTCTCTGCGTCACATAAACCTATTAATTTGGATGTACACAGATGACAATCATTTCTCGGACATTAATACAATTTTCGCACTAATACGTCCATGGCATAGACATTGGTCTATTAAACACAAGAGTATACCAATACCAAATAAATCCAATGTAAAGACATTGGTCACATAAACGACAAAATTTGACTGTGTTCTAAAACATTAAAATTTTTGAACCAAAAGTTCGTTAAGTAGGAATAAAATTTTTTAATTTGGTATTTATAACCCTATATTAATATTGGGTTGATGTTATAGTAATTAAGAAAGTTAAGTTTTTTTCCCACTAGTCCACCAATATAACTACATTGGTCTAGTCACTGACAATAACATATTTTATTTGAGTCACCATCAAATTTACATCAGTTTACTACAAATAAAATTATAAAAAATTTTTTTTTTCTTATTTCTTTATATTCTACAAATATTTCATTTTTCTAACAATTTTAAAAACCTGTTTCTTGCGAATTTCATTTCGTTTACTTCTAAGTTTCACCTTCTCCTGGTGTCTCTTCAACATCCACTATTTTCATCATTGGGCCCCTAAATAAAAATATTGGTGTAAAATTCAATCTTGTTTCCAGTATTACTAATTATATATAGTCCAACTTACCTTCTAGTCAATATGACTTGGAAATGACCAGTATCTCTCCGGTCATAATTATTTAGGATATCGGGACGCGTCAATAATAGGTGTGTGGCATTAGGATACCAAACGGTTAAGCTCTCAATATTCTCATCAATATCCGCGATTAAGTCTTCACCGGATACTGGTAGATTTCGCAATCGGCACACGTTGTTTATCCACTCATGTAGTGATATTTTCTCTTGCATTTCTTCTGAGTATATTACGCCGCTTTCGATGTTCCAATATAGATTGTTTATTTCTTCATATTCGTTCAATAATTGTTTCATTGCTTCTCTCAGATAATATTCATTCCAGGCAATCGGTTGAGTTATCTGCTTTCTCAATTTCGCCAGCGTCCACTCCGTACGCAGCATTCTTTTAATTTGTATGATATTCCTAAATAAGTAACATTCTAGCTACAGAAACAATAAGAATACAAATTAATTATAAGTATTTACGTTCTATCAGTAACCTTCTTGCTTTCTAACCAGGCCTCCAACGACGGAGCAGGATACCAGTTTCCTACAATAGTTTTGTTCACACTTTTTTAGAACAGTTAAGTCAATCTCAAATTATACAGTGCGACTGAGCCATATAAAATTTACACACACAGGATAATTTTATTTAGTCGCATGAAAGTGCGTGTAGTTCGACTGCAAACAGATTTTCTCTCATTTTCATGAACAACTTTTATGTTCAACATTAGATTCTTATTACTTCATGGAGGCAACTATACTTCCCTATTGGGTATAAGTGATGTTTTTATTTTTCCTATTTCTGGATGTTATAAGTGATTCCTCACCTCACCAATATTATATCTTATAGTGAAATACAGAGGAATCAACTCATTGCCTCTCGCATGAATTTACTCTTGTATATCTGTGAAAGTTATAAGTGATTCCTCACCTCACCAATATTATACCTCAAAGTGAAATACAGAGTAATCAACTCATTGCCTCTCGCATGAATTTACTCTTGTATATCTTTGAATGTATTATAAGTGATCCCTCACCTCTAAACTATTATATCTTATAGTGAAATACAGAGTAATCAACTCATTGCCTCTCGCATGAATTTACTCTTGTATATCTGTGAAAGTTATAAGTGATTCCTCACCTCACCAATATTATATCTCAAAGTGAAATACAGAGTAATCAACTCATTGCCTCTAGCATGAATTTACTCTCGTATATCTGTGAATGTTGTAAGTGATTCCTCACCTCTAAATTATTATAACTTATAATGAAATACAGAGTAATCAACTCATTGCCTCTCGCATGAATTGACTCTTGTACATCTGTGAATGTTACAAGTGATTCCTCACCTCACCATTAATATATTTTATAGCGAAATACAGAGTAATCAACTCATTGCCTCTCGCATGAATTTACTCTTGTATATCTGTGAAAGTTATAAGTGATTCCTCACCTCACCAATATTATATCTCAAAGTGAAATACAGAGTAATCAACTCATTGCCTCTAGCATGAATTTACTCTCGTATATCTGTGAATGTTATAAGTGATTCCTCACCTCTAAATTATTATAACTTATAATGAAATACAGAGTAATCAACTCATTGCCTTTCGCATGAATTGACTCTTGTATATCTGTGAATGTTACAAGTGATTCCTCACCTCACCATTAATATATTTTATAGCGAAATACAGAGTAATCAACTCATTGCCTCTCGCATGAATTTACTCTTGTATATCTGTGAATGTTAAAAGTGATTCCTCACCTCACCATCATTCTACCTCAAAGTGAAATACGCAGAGTAATCAACTAATTGCTTCTCGCATGAATTTACTCTCGTATATTTGTGAGTGTTATTGTGCCCATGTGTTTATTACATTCTACAATAAAATACCAGAGTAATCATCTCATTGCCTCTCGCATGAGATTACTCTCGTTAAACAGTGAGTGATAGTGTAATCCTTCACCATATTATAGTGCTACCCGCCCTGGTTAATCTCCCAATTTCCCTTCCACAATCAAGTGAAGGTGTTTGTTAAAACTTTTCTAAAAATTACACTCGGGTAATTTTGGTGAATTTCTTTTAGTGACAGTGTTAGTCAAGTGAAGTGAAATAAGTGACCAGTGAGTTAGAAGTGATCTCGTTCATTTCGGGTGAGGTTACTCTAGTATTATAGTGAGTACTAGACTATGTACGGATGAAAGTAAAATTGTGAATACGTTCATAATACACTTATCCAGTACAATGACCACGACCCCAAAAACCCGCCTCTCGCAGTGTCTCCTCCCACCTTTAGTGCTCTCACTACCGAAAGTGCTAGTGACTTTTTAGAAGCATTTTTCGTATGTGCTGGTGCTAATAACTGAAGTGAGGAAATTATGGCAACACAATTTCCTCTTAATCTACGTTCTGCAGCACTTGACTGGTTTCTTAACCACATAACTGCTTTGAACCTAAACCCCACACGCGAAACAACCAACTACAGGGATCCCACCTTTAAAGAATTAAAAGAAGCGTTTGTCCATGTGTTTAGCCGTCGCTCTTACCGCGACGAGGCTATGGAACGCATATTAAATCGAAAGAAATTTGAATCCGAAACAGTGGACGCTTTCGTCTAAGTTTTCAGTAAATTACTGAACTCATATGATCCCAAAATGGAAGAAACAGATAAAATTCGTTTCATTTCACGCGCAGTGCCAGTGAAACATCTAGCACAGTGTTGGCAGAATAATCCAACCACTCTTGAACAGTTCAATGCGGAATATGTAGACTCTATTATTCACAAAAGTGAATCCGACTCAGTGCTAGCTATTAAATCGGTTGAGATTGCTAAGAAAGTAGCTATTAACGCTATACTAGAGGCAGCCACAGCAGCCTCTACTCAAGCGTTTCAAGGCGAACCCAATCAATCCAAAGCACAACCATTTACTAATAAGATAAATCTAAAGGTTAATACAACACAGGTAAGTACATCACACCCCACAAACTACCTCACATCAGAACCTAACAACTTCAATACAAGCTCATGTTATCGCTGCGGTATGGTTGGGCATCAACGAGCACTGTGCACCCGTAAAGTGTTCTGTTCAACCCATAACTCTTCGAGCCATGATAATTCAGTCTGTCGAGGAGTATTTCCTCAATTTAATCCTTTTAACACTTATGGGGGCACCTTATCCCAATTTAGTGATGCGACCACCTTGGTACCATGGTATACGAGGTGCTATGAATCGTCCAAACCGTCCATTCTTTACGAATCGGACAACTTTCAAATACGTGGTCCTCCGAACCAAGTTCAAAATTTTTGTCCATCAATTTGTCAAGGACAATATATCCGTCCACGTACATTCCCACCAACAAATACGCAAACGTATTACAATCAATCAAACCAGTAATAAATCCTACTGAGTTATACACTACTTCCACTACATACGATCCAAATGTAAAAGTTTCATCCACCAGTGAAATTAATTCTTAAATATTACAAGTTGGCATGGGATACGGACTTATCCATATATCAATTTTAATTAATGGGTTTTCAGTGTTAGCTCTCTTAGACACAGGTGCTACGAAATCACTATTACATAGTGATTTTACTTCTACAATGGATCCGCTTAATTCCAATATTCAATTAGTGGGCATAACTAACAATTTTCTTCGAATATTAGGTGTCTCTAAATCAAAAATTCAAATTGGTGATTATATCACTACATTTCCACTTATCGTAGTTCACAATTTTAAACTACCAGCCCTATTAGGCAGTGAATTTTTACAACACGCCGCGTACGTTATTAATTACAAAGATAATTTACTACAAATTGGTAGTGAAACACTACCAATTCACTTAGTGGCATCTACTCACCCTACTAAATCTGTAATTTGCATAGCAACTCACCATTTGTCTTCAACCGTTTTCTATGCGTTGCCTTCCATAGCTGAGGATGAAGTGCACAAGCTAATATTTTATCCTCAATCAGTCATTTTCTACGATATTGTAGGAGGTCTAATCATTCTGAACTCTGATCAAGCTAGGAATGATTCCACCTCCAGAGCGAAATCACCTTCACAGCGCAATATACCCTTACCAGAAATGTTACGATCACAAATACATGTTCACTCTCCCATTTATTCAAATAAAAGCAATCATAATGATAATACCCTTTGGAATGGTTCAATAAATACCCTCAGGGATGGAAATGTTAAAAAGACCCTCCGGGATGGTTCATTAAATACCCTCCTGGATGGTTCATTAAATACCCTCAGGGATGGTTCAAGTAATACCCTCAGGGATGGAAATTTTAAAAATACCCTCGGGGATGGTTTATTAATTACCCAGCACTTGCACCTAACATTGAAGTGATTAATACATATATTTCTTTACAAAATTCGCAGTCAAATCATTCTTAGGTCCCTCTGAACAGCCGGCATCCCAAGCATCAGAGAACCCCCAGGTCTTTCAAGGCAAGATGGAAAACATCCTGACGGAATGACACTCTTCCCTTGATCCAAAGGTAAATCATTGGTTTGGGATTTCACTTGTATCGACACTTTTGCTCATTCATACATTTCATCCACTAAACACAACCCCGGAGCGGCTGCCATCATTGCCGAAACAAAGACGACTAAAAAATATAGTTTCATACCGGGGAACAAATTCCTTTTTGTGCCAATTGCAGTTGAGACAAGTGGAGTTTGGGGACTCAAAGGATTGAACCTGATAAAGAAAATCAGCAATCTAATTCAAATAGTTACTGGTGAACCTCGCTCTACCTCCTTTTTGATTCAGCGCATTAGTCTGGCCTTACAACGAGGGAACGCACCTTCTATTTTGGGAACGTTGCTCAAAGGAAAACTGTTGGATGAAATAGTTTTTCTTTAATTATTTTTTTTACCTATACTCCCTATCAGTTTTAATTTTTTTTATTGTTCTTTTATTTATGAGTAATTTAATTAATAATATTAATATAATACTAAATATAATGTATTAATATAATAATAAATGCATTGAATTATTAAAAAAAAATATTGAAAATGTGAATAATGTGTGGAATTTTGACAATCAAACAATAAAAAATTTTGAGCAAAACTTTAAAAGAAAATTAGATGAGTCGAACGGAAAAAAAAAGATTAAAAGTCGAGTCAAAACTAATACACACCATACAAAATAAAGTAAAAGAAAATTAATAAAAAATTTCTTTGTACAAGTGGCGAAATTACATTATTATTTAAAATTATTTTCCTAATTTCCTAATGTGTTTTTGAATATGTGATTTAAGAGTTGAATCATGCGACAATCTATGCAATTTTGGACGAATCAATGTCAATGGGCGATGCTATGCGAACCTCGAATTCATTTTTGCAAGCACAGAAGGGATCCCACATAGACAAGGTAAAAATCCATTTAACTTACTAATAATGAACTTATTTGTTTTATACAGCAAAACCTCTCATTCGGAAACTATCTCTCACTGGCTGCATAAAATTCACTCCACCCCTTCTTCCATTCAGGTACCGTAAAGTTTCACATATTTCACATAATTCACAAATTGTTTATACACACTTGCCCTCCACATTATTTGAATGTTTACGGTAACCGTCACGTGAGGTGAGACGGGGTGGAGAGATTTAGTTTCTGCATAAGAGGTTTTGCTGTATTAAAAAAAAAATTTCTACAAGTTACTGTAAACAGTCTTCAAGCATTCATTCAATTATTTGCTAACAGTTGAATAGAATTATACTTTGGTATTGTCTAAATTACCCAACGCAGTTCCGTTATTTGGATTTAGGATGGAAATTGACTAGGAAAATTTTTTATTATAGTTTAAATTTAATTCGTTATCGTTTCCGTTTTTGCTAAAGAAAGAATCAGAGATTGCATATTCCACATGTACTCTTTGTATTGGCAAACTGTTTGTATTTTCATTTAGAGTTGTATTTTATATAGGTCAAACTAGCGCCTTATTAAGTTTGCATCTTAACTCATGCGCACTATGTCACGAATTTGAGTAATTCTCCTGCACTGACTAATTGTGAAATGTTATATACTTTATTATATGAGTGATTTTAGAACACCCACACGACAAATTTTTTGGAGAAAAGGCGGAATTTTTTATATGTTCAAAAAGTCGTTTAAAACAGTGTTTTAAACAAGATGCCATATCAATGAATAAAATTGGTCTAACTTATTTATTTTTTAAGCCTATAAAAAGAATTGAAATTGCCCTGTCTATATTTTTAGAGCAGTAACTAGCTCGTTTTCTTTTCCATTTGAAAGCAGTTTATAAAAACAAATAAAAGAAATTGTACATTAGTCATTCAGCGTCGGATATGCCTACAAAAATGTCATTTAAACGGTCAATAACTCAGAATCAAATTTGATCTAATTGTCTAGGTATTATAGAATACAACGATGAAGAACATTCTGCTATAAAACGTTGAAGGACATTCTGCTTCACAACGTTTAAGAACGTTCTGCTAAACTTGATTTGTAAAAAATAAAAAATCTTAATGATGCTGTTGCGTCGAAGGTAAAAAATGTTTGGCATTACTAAATTTGATATTCTTGATTTGAAAATTAGAAATCATTGGGGTACCTAATATTCCGATTCCTAATAATTATTGGCCAAACGGAGTCATATTTTATGTCAACGATTCATCCATGGACAGCAACGATAGAAACCATTTGAATGAAGTAATTGCAGACTTTCATCGCAAAACATGTCTCGGATGGTTTCCAGGGAGTTCTGAGAATGCATTTATGCGGTTTGTTCTAAATAGAAATACCGGTTGTACAGGAGCTGAGAATTGTTAGAATACCAAACTCGGCATGGACGATGCGATATTACTTTTGTAGGATCGTTCGCAGAACCTCAAAAGCAGGAAATCGACTGTTAAGAAAATTCTGATATTTTATGACTTTGCCTAAAAATGCTTAAACATATTGAAAGTATTTTGGCATCACCACTAGAGGTCAAAGGTCAAGCTCCAGAAATTGGGTCTCTGGAAAATCCACAAGAGCCCAGGTTATCAGAATCGCAGAATTCGTGGGCTAACCGATATTACTTTTGTAAGATCATGGGCTCAGTGAAGGCATTGTTGCCTTGCATGAAGATTTGAAATTAAAACTTCATAAGTATACATTTTTTTATCATACAAAATTGAAATCAAAATCAGGAGGTACGCACAGCCCCCCCCCCCCCCNTCAGCCTTCCCTCAGGTTCCCGCGGCCATCCTATATGTTCCCGCATCCTTCCCGTAAGTTTCTGAACCTTTCCCGTGGGTTTCCGCACCCCTCCCGTAGGTTCTTTAGCCTTTTGGCGGGTTCCCGCAGCTCCCTTGTGGGTTCCCGCATCCCTCCCGTAGGTTGCCATATCCCTACGATGTTCCCCGTAGCCCTCTCGTAAATTCCCGCAGCCCTCCCGAAGGTACCCGCATTCCGCCCGCTGGTTCCCGCAACCCCGTTGGTTCCCGCAGTACTTCCATGGATCCCGTACCACTCCACTGGGTTCCCGCAGCCCACCCTTGGGATCCTACAACCCTCCCGTTAGTCTCCGCAGCCTTGCCATTGGTTTCAACAGCATTCCAGTCGGTTCCCTTAGCCCTCACAGTGGTTTGCGCAGCCCTCCGTGGGTTCCCGCAGCGCTCCCGCTGCCTTCCCGTGGGTTCCCGCAGCCCTCTTGTGGGTTCCTGCAATCCGCCGGTGCGCTCCCGCAGCCCCCGTAGGTTCCCGCAGCGCTCCCGTGGGTTCTTACAGCCCTCCCTTTGGTTTCCGTAGCCCTCATATGTGTTCCCGCTGCCCTCCCGTGAGTTCTCGCAGCCCTCCCGTGAGTTCCTGCAGCCCTCCCGTGGGGTCCCAAAGGCCTCCCGACGGTTAACACGTTCCTTTCATGGGTTCTTGCAACATCTAAAAGCCTGATATTACAAAAGTAATATCGGTCAGCCAGCTGGTGTGCTCAAAAAGATGATCTTACATTTGTGTTATCGCACCGCTGCAACCGGTTCCTGAGAGCGTCATCCATGCTGAGTTCCGGTTGTAACAGGAACTGAGAGGCGCCACATTTGAACAAAACAGTTATTAGAACGTATTTATACATGAAATGGGCCATATGATTTGTTTCGGACACGTAAAAGATAGAAAGAGTAAGACGGATTTCGTCAATGACTAGTACCTACAAATATGAACATTTAAATTTAGGACATTTGTACGATTACAGAAGCGTCATGCACCATGGGAGTGGTGATTGCCTAGTTCCAATACTAAATGGAGCTTCAAAATCCGAGTGTGGAACCCCATGCAGACTGGACTTAAACGGGATTTAAACCCCAAAAAACTATTAATTAATAGTGGTACATACCGTGGTTAATAACCCATTGTAGCCGATTAATAAAACATGGCGGTGACGTCATACCAGGGTTTTAAATCCTAAACCATATGTTAAAACATATGGTATTTCAGTGTAACTGCGCTCGTGACCTGATCACCCTTGACCTATGGGGAATGTGTTGTGGGTGTGGGATCCTATTGGGTCCTTGGTGATGGTGGGTTCTTAGAAGGTCCTTTGGTGGTTCTTGATGGTCCTGTGGAGTGGGATCTCGGAGTCACCAAAGCCAAACAATTAATAAAGTAATATTTTTAATTAACAATTAATTTTAAATTAAATAAAAATAAATCAAAAAGAATTGAAAAGTTTTTGAGGAATAATATTTTTATTCTTCTTCTCAAGATTCAAAATGGAAGTGAGCGTCTAAAAGAGACGCTACCTTTTTGTTTATATATTATATTGTTATATAGAAAATCTTAACCTAGGGAGGGTAACTTTACTTTAGGAAAGCGGCGAAGATATGGGTGTCTTCTTCTTGTGTGATGCTGTTGTCTCTTGCTGGGGGACACAGCAACACAGGAAAGGGATGGTGAGGACGACGAGAGGAGACTTCTGTTCCCTCAAATGTTCCAAACGAAAATTAAAGCGTTTATCTTCAACTTTGTCGTTGCAGAACTTTAAAAAACCTCTCCGTTCCAGAGATATTCGAGTTTGAAATAAATGCTCGTTTTCCCATAAGAAACAATGCATTGGAGAATGGAGCTACAGTATAATAACCGCGAACAAATTGTATGAGTAAAAATTTCTTTTGTGGAAAAAAAAAATTTTTTTTTGAGGATTACAGTAATCCGAATTTGTGTTCATAAGTTTATTTGAAACATTTTTTTTAAATGCGAAAAACTTGAACGCATATTATGAAACAAAGTAATATTTAATCAAGACAGAATTTCTTCACATATTGGATCATAACTAGTTTTAGTAGGCTTCAGGTCATAATTATTAAAAAAATTTTTTTCGAATTGGAGAAAATAATCCTCCATCCGCTATGAAACCTCCGATAAGATCAATTCTGTTTGCTATAATTTCTATTTCTGGAACAAAGGTAGTAGAAATCAAACTTGCGATTGATAACCAGCAATAATAATTGGTGTCATGTCAGTTTCAAAAATAATGTAGCATTTAAATTAAGCCCAAATTATCACCCAGAATTTTAATTAATTAACCATGAATACTTACAAATTGGTTTGGTGGTACAAATTGAAGTGAAGTTAATTATTAAAATACGTAGTAAATTTGAAACCGATAAAGTTGACAAATTATGGTACTAACAGTATATAGCCAACTCGCGTATACAGTGGTCGACAAGTAGGAATAGCAAAACGTAGAAATTAACTTACTTCTATTTGGTGCAGTAAACTGAAAAAAAACTATGATGTCTTTTTGTATAGTAACGAAATGTAATGAGAGAAGCCGCAGGCAGAGAGAGGCGTCAGTCATACATAGTGTTGGAGTTAGTGAAGTGGATGAATATATATTAAGTACTTTCAAATAGGACAAAATAATTTTCCATATATTTATTATTGTAACANATACAGTGGTCGACAAGTAGGAATAGCAAAACGTAGAAATTAACTTACTTCTATTTGGTGCAGTAAACTGAAAACAAACTATGATGTCTTTTTGTATAGTAACGAAATGTAATGAGAGAAGCCGCAGGCAGAGAGAGGCGTCAGTCATACATAGTGTTGGAGTTAATGAAGTGGATGAATATATATTAAGTACTTTCAAATAGGACAAAATAATTTTCCATATATTTATTATTGTAACANATGAAGTGGATGAATATATATTAAGTACTTTCAAATAGGACAAAATAATTTTCCATATATTTATTATTGTAACAATTATGATATAGTTAATTTTAAAAGTACTTGCGTAAATACTTTTGGATAGGTAGTTTCAATAACCAAAAGCGACGGACTTCATGGAAATATGACCTTTCATGGTATATTTTTTAAACTCGAATATCTCTGGAACGGAGAGGTTTTTTAAAGTTCTGCAACGACAAAGTTGAAGATAAATGTTTAAATTTTCGTTTGGAACATTTTCCAGAGGTCAAGGATGACCAGTTCACGAGCGCAATTACACTGAAATACCATATGTTTTAACATATGGTTTAGGGTTTAAAACCCTGGTATGACGTCACCACCATGTTTTATTAATCGGCTACAATGGGTTATTAACCATGGTACGTACCACTATTAATTAATAGTTTTTTGGAGTTTAAATCTCGTTTAAGTGTAGTCTGCCATAATGGGCTTTCTGTATTGGATGCAGAGAAGATAGTAAACGATGTCCAGGTTAGAATTGCCCAGGTTAGAAATTTTAATTTGGCGCCAGTGAAAAAAAATCAAAATTTTGCCATCTACTTCAGAGTTGTGGTCGGCATAAATGGCATAAATAAAGGCTTATTATTAGCTGACCTATGATCTTATGGTAGTAAATACAGATATAAAATTTACTAAGCATGCTGACCTTTTAATTCCAGTATCTAGTAATTGATAAATTTTATTTTAAAACTTCTATGTTACATATGTTTAAATAGCTATGTTAGAATTTAACTAAAGCTCGAATGGTTAAAATTTAACGAACTGAGTTATCTTTAATGAAAAACTATTGTAGATACATCGCCCGCAAAATCGCTTTCCTGTTGTAGTTGCGTATGAGCTACCATATCAATTTTTTTCTGTTCACGATGTTTTGCTATATGAAAAGAACAAATATTTTCAAAAAAAATCTTTTTTAATACCCTTAACAACCTTTGTATAGGTCATCTTGTTGCTTAAGCGACACTAAGTGTTTGACCTTGACAAGTGACCTCAAGAGGTAACCGTAGAAAAAAATGTCACAGGGATAAGTTACTCGGTTTATTAGCCTCAACAACTTTTGTATAGGTCATTTTGTTGCTTAAGCCACACTAAGTGTTTGACCTCGACGAGTGACCTCAAGGGATCACCGTAGAAAAAACATCACAGGGATAAGTTGCTCAGTTTAAAACCCTTAACAACTTTTGTATATGTCATTTCACCGGTCATATAGGGTCTGAAAAAAATTTTGTACTTAGAAAAATTTTTTTCTACATATCCTTATGAAGAAAAACTTAGAATATTTTCGAGATAGGGATTATAGTGTTAAAAAACTTAGAAATTTTTATTGCAGCCCGTATGGTGGAATCCAACCTAAATTGACATAAGTGCTCGCGAAATTGAATCTGAATACGTTCCAATTCCTTTCTGTTAACGAATTTTGGTTCATTGTCCCCCCATTTGCAACAAAAATTAAAAAAAAAATAATTCTGTTAATACGCACTTCCACATTTCGAATTTCAAAACAACAAACCAAATAAAGTGTAAACAACGCAATTGTTCCTCTATTTAACTTCTTGGTCACCTAAAGGTAAGTTCTCATGGCCGCTCCTACATGAGCTTCGATCGTTCGGTTTACGCGAATTCGCAGATGATAGAGCGTCTGCATGAGAATCGATCTCGCTTCAGACGCTCCTGAGTAAACGCGTGTCAACATTACTCGCGAAGTGCGCGTGAAGCTGGAAGCTCATAATTTTGAACTTCTTGCGTCAAACTACACGTGTTTTTACTCTACTGGGGTATCCTAAACCTCTTTTTGGAGGGAATTTTAAATAGTTTAAATTTCAAATTTTCAGTAATTTTGAATAATTAGTAAAAAATTAATTTTTTCATTAAATAGGTAAAAAATTAATTTATTCAGTAACAAATTAATTCAGTAATTTTTAGTTCTTTTAGTTTAATGAATAAAGTAATTTTTATTCAATATTTTAAAAGCCTTTAAATAAAGGTAGGATCAGCTGTGCAAGACAGTAACTCGCTTTTCGCTTGAGCTTTCATGATAATTGTTGTCGCTGCGGACGCCAGAACTCGGAAGCTCAACGCGTGAAGCTCGACGCTCGATGCTCATAAAAATCGCTCGAAGCTCATATACGAGCGGCCATGAGAACTTACCTTAAGACAACTTGCTCAAATAATTTTAAGCAGAATATGAATATTGATACACAATAAATCTTTCCTGTACTTAATTTATACCTACAATGCTGGTCTGCTTAAACAAATCTTGCTAACCTTACTTATAACCAAGCCGAATAGAATGGATGGATTTGCTTGGAACAAAACGCACTTCTCCATCCCAAAAATCAGATACCGTCATCACATTGAAAAAAAAGATAAGTCCTCAAACTTATTAAATTAAATTTTTGNGGATTTGCTTGGAACAAAACGCACTTCTCCATCCCAAAAATCAGATACCGTCATCACATTGAAAAAAAAGATAAGTCCTCAAACTTATTAAATTAAATTTTTGAGTATAGGGTCACTCGAACCACCTAAATAATGTCACTGATGGTAACAATTTGAGNTTATACCTACAATGCTGGTCTGCTTAAACAAATCTTGCTAACCTTACTTATAACCAAGCCGAATAGAATGGATGTATTTGCTTGGAACAAAACGCACTTCTCCATCCCTAAAATCAGATACCGTCATCACATTGAAAAAAAAGATAAGTCCTCAAATTTATTAAATTAAATTTTTGAGTATAGGGTCACTCGAACCACCTAAATAATGTCACTGATGGTAACAATTTGAGNTTTATTAAATTAAATTTTTGAGTATAGGGTCACTCGAACCACCTAAATAATGTCACTGATGGTAACAATTTGAGTAAAAGTAATATCTAGCTAAGAGTTTGATAAATAAAGAGCCAATGGAACTACGTTATATGGATTACTTTATCGTGGAATACTTCATAATTTAAGATTAAAAACTCAAAAAATAATTATAAAGTCAATTTTTCATAATTGTTTACCATACTAACAAGACAATCAGTAACAATATAATCCCTAATTTGATTACATATTTCCTGTAATAAAACCTGCTAATGTNTACTAACAAGACAATCAGTAACAATATAATCCCTAATTTGATTACATATTTCCTGTAATAAAACCTGCTAATGTTCATAACCCACCTCAAAATTCACGTGATATTACATGAAACAATTGCAAAATAAACCAGCGTGAGAATTAGATTTACTCAAATTCTGTAGAAGTTCTAATGTGTCCAAACTTCAACAATGCTCTATTCAGTACATTTCAAAACATCGTTATAAATAAAATTTCAAAAATCTTTTCCGAAACGACTTGTGCAAGACCTTCAATCTTTTGTTAGTTGTCGTTATAAATGTGGAGAAATTAAAAAGGCTAGTTTTCTGAGTCTATGTTTTCACGGTTTTCCATAAAACCGATGATTTTGTCTACTTCTGCTTCAATCTTGATAGTTTCATCCTCAGTTTCATTTTCATTGGATACATTTTCATTTGCTTTTGTATTACCGCTGACAAAATTCATTGTTGTTTCTACTTCGTTAGGTTCCCATTGAATATCCTGTATGGATTCATTATCCGACTGTGTTAATGAACCTTCTGCTACAGCCGCTGTTTCACTATTCCCTCCACCTAGATTCGAACCCCCAACATCCTCTCCATGTGATGTCCAATTGATCCTACTGCAATATTTTTTAGGCTCAAATACCCTGTGTCGAGTATTAGTTCTGTTGGAAAGTTGTACGATTTCCTGCTTATGCTTCGTACATGGCTCAAATTTACGTTCCTGTGTGATAAAATTTTACCAAAATTTTTATAAAAATTTCAGTATATTTTTGTTACATACCCTGACACCTTCTAAAAGTAATGGGGCACTGCTGACCCGATTCAACATGGTAGACATATCCTTTTTAAAACAATCCCGTTCTAAAATTGATGCAGCCATGCGCAACTCTCGTCTCATTCTTATATCCTGTTTTGATGAGTAACTACAAGCATGACGCCAAACTTCAGAATGTAAATTCCGTAGTTTGTGTCGTTTCTCTTCATTTTTCATTAATGCTATTTGCTCCACCTCTTCCCGTCGATAACGTTCTTTTTCCTTTTTTCTAAATAAAATCATAAAAATTGATTTTGTAAAACTTTTTTTTTACTGTTTTAAAATCTTAATTTATAAACATTGTCTGAAAATTTATATTATTAGACTAAATTTAGTCTGAAAAACAGTTGTCACTCACTTTGCTGCTTGGACACGTAATCGGGAAGCATTGTTGTCATTTGAAGTGGATTCAAATATACCGCTCTTGTCAATCATTTTCGAAATGTGCGAGATTGATAATCCACTTGTATGTGACCGCTGATAACATTTTGATTTTATTGCTGATTTTCTATTGTTCGAATCTTTGTTACTTGTCATCGAATCCTCAGAGACGCGATCTTCATCTGTAACATGTTGAGGAATTATCCTGATATGAACTTTTTCTCTTTCTCCTTCGTTTCTTACCATCGAATTCAAATTTGGAATTTTGAGTATTATCAACTTTTTCAAAATTCCTCATTCTATATTTATTTCTCGCAGCCATGGAAGGAGGTAATGAAGACAGTTTCATCAAAGCTTCGGCGCGAAGTTGTCTTTTTAACTCTCTGAATGCGCAAGAATTAATATTTTTCATAAATTTTAGTTTAATTGTAATTAACATAATTTTTTATTCTTACCGATACTCCTGTTGCTCCTTGAATCGAAGGGCCGACATTAGTGCACGAGTTCGCGGTGGTGCTGGATTGGCTTTAAATAATTGAGCATCAAGAAAATTATTATTGATTTTAATATTATTTGTATTTTTGATTGTGTTCTTTTTCAATTTTGGCGCTTTTGAGTTATTCAACACCGACGTAACTTCACCAACCAATGAGAGTCCTCTATTGCGATCGAGTGACCTCAACTGAGGTTGTTCTGAAAATGAAAATGGTTTCATTTGTGCCATCAACTTTCGTTTGCTTTGCTCTCGAACTCTCTGACTCCTATTTAAACAAACAATTACTAAAAGTTATTGGTTTAAGTATAGTACTCAGGTGGGGAAAAAAGTGAGAAGAATCGACTTTTTTTAAATTAGAGCTTGGAAGAAAATTTTGGTACTCAGGTCGAGGCAAAATCAGAGCAGAAACGTAAAAAAATTCTTCCAGGGAAGAAAAAGAACATTTTCTGCTCAGGAAGAACGACCCCCTTTTTCTGCCGAGCAAAAAGTGAGAAAAATAATCTCAAATCAAATTTTGGGGAATTAGAAACATTTTTTAATAGTTTTTCACAAGTTTCAAAAACGAAAATAACTTCTAGTTAAAATCTTTATTATTAATCTTTGAAAATTCAAAATTCAAAAATCAAAAAAACACTAAATCATCATCCTCATCATCAGAACTGTTAATTTTCAAAAACTTTTTAAATTAGCAATGGACAGTGACAATTTGTTAATCCGACCTCTTTGTTTGAAATCAATTTATTTAAAAATTAGTCACATGAAACTTTTTTTGTTCAGTCTTGACGTGAGTACCCTCTTACGCTTGGCTTAAAGTGGGAAAAAATGATATTTTCAGCTCAACTTTTTTCCTACGTTTCTTCTCATCCTAGGCTGAAAATTTGTCACACTTTTTGCTCGGGTTTAATTCCCACCTGAGTACTAAGCTTTATAGATAACTTTTTGAACTAAATTTTCAAAAAAATAGACTTTTTTTTACCGTTTTTCATTTTTGAGCATAATTTGGCCAAATAACGGTTTGGACACATGGCTTGGAACTGGGTGAGCAACAAATGGCTTTGAACTTTCAAAATCTTGTTTCTTTTTTACCAAAACATCTTCACTACTAGTTAGTTTATTACGAAGTAATAATCTGGTGAGATATTTCAAAAACTAGGTAGATTAATTGTACTTTTTTATGAATATTTTATCAATTTGGGAGAAATTTACCTTTTTTCAATATTTTGTGGTGGTTGATAGTCAGTGGTTCTTAATGTAGATATTTCCGGACTCGATGACCAATGAGAGAGTGAGGCTGAAGCACTACTTTCAAAATTTTCACTAAGCTCTTCACTATGACAGTTATCATAAATCCTCAAATTGTTTGAATTCGTCTTTTTTGTGAATAAATTAGAAATGGATTTCGTTAAAGATTCAGTAGATTTTGGGCGATAGTACATGAATACAGGATTTCGATGGAGCTCACAACTTCTGACAAACAAATTTGGTTGAATTGAACGGGAAATATCAAAATTTGAAAATTGTCGCTCTTCCATTTTTCCCTTTAGTGTATGTTTATGTTTAGTTTTAGAAGAAATTTGTAATTTTTTTGTTGTCGATTCTGACAACCAATCCACACCGTCGTCACTGTCGTCGTTTAATGAAGATCGAATAGTGCGAAATTCTTCTTTCAGCTTTTCAATTTTGTTAATAAATTCCGCATTTGCCAAATGTTTTACTTCAGAGTACTCAGGAATTTTTGTATACAAACAAATTATACTACGAACTGTATCACTTGTTTTACTCATTTTTACTTTGATTTAAATTAATGTGTAAAATTTTTATAGAAAGTAGAATTTTTAGTGAATTGAGATGTTACTTGGCAACCAAAAGGTAAGCTGTATGAACTACAGTGCAAAAATAGAAAATTCCTCTAGTTGGTGGTAGAGAGATTCCTATAGAAGTTAAATCAATAATATTGCATGTCCAAAGGTTATTGCTTCTCTTTTGGTGCAGAAGTAAAAAATGCTAAAACTACCTTCATAGAAAAAAACAAGATATTTTCTAAGAAATAATAATGCTTTAGCTGTTGAAAATCCACAACTCACCGAATATACCGGTGCCTACACGGGCGTATGCGTGACTGTACGAAAACATTTTAAGTTGACAATTTTAGAAATTTCATTCTAATTACCTGGGATGTCGTTTAGCAGAAAAAGCTGGATACTAACGAAACGACACAACTCACTTCATTGAAACCTTGAATTTGCACAATTTACAAAAACTGGAATCTATCAATGCAATATAAAAAAGCAGAATTAATTTCTAGCATCAAAATTTTTTTGAAAGCTAAAAAGCAATATTTTTGGATTTTTTTTTATAAAAGTTCAAACTGTGAAGCACAGATATGCAGATTAGTGCAAATGAATGGAATGAAAGGATAAAACATACGAAAACGTAAAAAATTATCATTTTAGCCTTAACTTTAAGATGGGACAAAATTTTTAGACAAAGTTTTCGATTTTGAGATATTTAAAAATAAAAATAAATAAAATGAATACAAATGGAAGAATCACGAGAGGGCGTCTGTTGTTTGCACAGATGAACAGAGGAATGCAATGGGAAGTAAAGAAAAGTCACTTTCCCATCCGACACTGTTCAATAAGTTCGAATTTCTAATAAAAAAGAAGTAAATTGTTTTCATCACAACTTATCTAAATTTTGTAAACCTGACAAACTTGTGCCTAAACACATTAACAAATTCAAAGGTGAGTGGACATCTTCCACTTTTGACAACGCAGTCAACCTGTGAGTTTGAAAAATAATATCAATTATAAATTGCTTACAAGATTAAAACAAGGTGAGATGTTTTTACTAAATCGTCTTTAGTATTATCTGGAGGCTAAATGAATGGAAAGTTACTTATCCCCCATGATATTTCATGGAGAGAATTTTTAGACATTAATTTTGCCACTCTTTTCGATAAATATATTTATTTTAAATTCAAAATAATTTTCTTTTATGTAAACATATTCGGCAATAGGCATGCATTTATTTTAAGAATCAAGTAAGAAACATCACAGGGTGAAAAAAAAAATTTTTTCAAGAAAATATCATTTGGATCAAATGCCCAGTTACACTGCATAGAAAAATAATTGATTTTGAGACTAAATTGGGTATTAGTCGACTCAAAAGTCCTTTGGGTTGTCCCAAGGTTGCATGGAGAAAAGCATTCTACAGGTTACGAAATACTTTAATTTGTTTTAAATGTTAATTTACTCATTATGTTTTTTTTAAATATTAATAAACAAAATGAAAAGCTTCCTCCAATCTTAGCCAAATCTGAAAGGTACCGAAAATCGAAACCGCGTTGCCCTGTTGAAGGGTTAAGGTAAATTTTTGTATTTACACAAACTCTTAGCTGGACAAGTTTTGTTTATCTACGCATATCGGCAGAGACCAATAAAATTCTAATCCAAGCGTGATAATTTTATTACAAGCAAGATGGCTGATTTTCTTTTGAAAAAAAAAAATTCTTTTTTGCTAAATCTATTATTTGGTTAAAATTAATACTTTTTACACAATTTCAAAAGTTTATGACAAATTTCAATTAATTATTAATCGCGAATAACGAAGTTAAGATGTGGTTTATTTACCCTGAACAGCGTAGCTGTTTAAGGCAAATAAATTTCTAATTTACACTTATTCGGTTATTGAGAACCCAGACGACCTCATATGTCTCATTGCAGGACNAAATTCTTTTTTGCTAAATCTATTATTTGGTTAAAATTAATACTTTTTACACAATTTCAAAAGTTTATGACAAATTTCAATTAATTATTGATCGCGAATAACGAAGTTGAGATGTGGTTTATTTACCCTGAACAGCGTAGCTGTTTAAGGCAAATAAATTTCTAATTTACACTTATTCGGTTATTGAGAACCCAGACGACCTCATATGTCTCATTGCAGGACACTTCCTCATTGGCGGACGGTTAGTGTCAATCCCAGAGCCAGACGTTACTTTCTCAAAATGAACCAACTTAATAAATGACAAGTTTTTCAATAAGTGCAGCAGCACGTCTGGGATCGATGGACGAGTGCATTCGGGAAATGATGGGACCTTCCCTAAACTAGTTTATGTTAATTAGTAATTTGCTCTATGTATTAGACAGTATGTGCAAAGTGGCATCTCCGTGGTATCGCAACGCCGTGGTATCTCTTTTTTGAGTTACGATAAGGAAGAGGTTACGATACCACCTCTCACTTTGTGCACCCTAAATCCCAAACTTTGGTGAGATGCTACATTTATCTGGTCACATGAGAACTTTCCCGACAAACTCATAATTTTCTCTTCCTGATTGTCAAAATGTTTATGAATTTTAATTAAAAACCAATTGTAATGAAAAAAAAAATACAAAAAAAATTAAAAAGAAAGTAAAACAAAAAAAATCAAACCAAGAATTTTTTGAAATAAAGAAGGGACAGTGATAGAATCTTTGAATTTTGAGAGAACGGGGCTAAAAGCAATACGACGGGAGATACAAAAATAAGACACCACTGCCATATCGGAAGGCTTTTTACGGACGATACCACGCNCATATCGGAAGGCTTTTTACGGACGATACCACGCCGTATCCTCCTCTGTGGTATCTTAACTCCAAAAATGGGTGGAGCGAGTGGTATCGAGATACCACGGAGTTGCGATACCACGGAGATACCACGGAGATCCCACTTTGCNAAGGCTTTTTACGGACGATACCACGCCGTATCCTCCTCTGTGGTATCTTAACTCCAAAAGTGGGTGGAGCGAGTAGTATCGAGATACCACGGAGTTGCGATACCACGGAGATACCGCGGAGATCCCACTTTGCACATACTATCTATTATCTTTTCTAAATGGCGTAGTTGTTTGAAAGTATTAGTTATANACGGAGATCCCACTTTGCACATACTATCTATTATCTTTTCTAAATGGCGTAGTTGTTTGAAAGTATTAGTTATAAGGTCATTAATTTCATCCAATTGTCTTTCAGCCTTTTCTTCATATAACTTTATTTCAAACTCATGATCAACAACAACTATCCATTGTTTTTCACCTACTCAATTCTGTGACCTAATATTAAGTTCCTTCATTGCACCACCATCTAGAACTAATTTGATTTCCTCCAACATTGGTATCCTTGTCTGTGTTTAAGTAAAGCTACTGATAACCCACAGATAACCATTTTTTTAATTTAACAAAGTTGATTGAACCGGTTAATTTTTTGGAGGTACAGTACATGGTACAAGCGAAGAGGCCGATTTTGAGGGCCCTGACTAAAAATTGCCAAAATGCTGACCAAGAATAGCTGACCGAGTTATCGGAAAACTCGGTCAGGTATCCTCGCTCAGCATTTTGTCAACTTTTTAGTCAGGGCCCTCAAACTCGGCCTCTTCGCTTGTACCATGTACTGTATGTATGTGCAATTTCTTTTGGAGGAGGTTCTTGTGTTATTGAAATAATAATTGTCAATTGAAACATTAACCTCATTGGTCAAAAATGTATCCAATGGTTNCGCTCAGCATTTTGTCAACTTTTTAGTCAGGGCCCTCAAAATCGGCCTCTTCGCTTGTACCATGTACTGTATGTAAGTGCAATTTCTTTTGGAGGAGGAGTTCTTGTGTTATTGAAATAATAATTGTCAATTGAAACATTAACCTCATTGGTCAAAAATGTATCCAATGGTTNAGTTCTTGTGTTATTGAAATAATAATTGTCAATTGAAACATTAACCTCATTGGTCAAAAATGTATCCAATGGTTTTAGTATAAATGAGTCAGGACTCATCAAATTCTGGTAGTTCTTGCAACTGCGTAATAAATTTAATATTTGAGAAATAGAAATCAAATTGTCGTTAATTAGTTGTTAATATTCTTACCGAAGGAGGTAGTATAGGTGTGTGCTGTATCTAAGTATCTATATGGGATATTAATTCATACCGTTGTGTTTTGTAATTATGTCATGTACTTCACTCGACAGGTCAACACTTTTCATTCATAGTGACAAAAGCTCCTTTTACCGGTCGAAGTATGGACTTGGTAGTGGTGAGATTATTGCGGTGACTGTAATGCTTATACCAAACTTTGGAATTGGAGATTCCAATTCCAATTTTCGGAATCGGCATTGAAAATTGGAATTGGACGGTGCTACCATACTTCAGAATTTGAAACGGCGAATTCTGACATGTAAAAGCCAAAATTCTCGCCGATTTTTGCATTTCCCTACCATACTCTGGAATTGGCAAAGCAAAATCCAATTTTAAAATTCTCAAAGTAGAAAGTATCATTTTCCCAAGTGCACAAAATGCTTACGCGGGATGAAAAAAATTTAAAATAAAATTTGACCTTTTTTCCTTGCTTTTTCTCGAGTTTTTTATTAGGAGTAAAAAATGAATGAAAAAAAATAGCAAACGGAAATTGATACGGATAAGCAGGATGGGAAAAGACATGTTGAGGTCCTTTGGCTTCTCCATCCAGCAACAAGGTGTCTATTGTGGACGAGGACAGATTATTTGTAATCTGTAAATTTAAAATGATGAAGTGGGATCCAGAAACAATCTTTGTTTAGGTAAAATCGGGCCAAAGTGTGCTTCCTTTGGCACTATTCTACAATGTGTTGTTACTTACGTAGAGACGAGTCAAACCCATGTCCATCGCAGCAATTTGACACTTCACTAATAATTAGTGAAGTGTCAATGGTTGAAATTAAATACTTTCGGCAGTAGACAAATCAACAAAAAAATAAAAACTTAATTTGAAATAATTTAATTTTTTATTGTTCAAATTTATTAATTAATTTGCGGTTAACGTAACCTTTTGGTTTGATGGGGCAAGTTGAAGCAAAATTCAGCATTGGAATGGGCTTTTTATCAAATTTTTGAAAAAAATCCAATTCCGAAAGTAGGTGGGAAAAGTAGGAAAACCCAATCCCGAAAAGGTCAATTCCAAAGTATGGTAGTCAAATTCTGAAACTTCGGCATTTGGCATTCTCAAATGCCAATTCCAATTCTCTCGCCGCGGGATAAAGTATGGTAGCTCCAATTGCGAAAAACCGCACGTAGGAATTGGAATTTGGAAATCTAATTCCAAAATCCAATTCTAATTCGGAAGTATGGTAGCAAAAAACACGACCAATTCCGAAAATTTNCGAAAGTAGGTGGGAAAAGTAGGAAAACCCAATCCCGAAAAGGTCAATTCCAAAGTATGGTAGTCAAATTCTGAAACTTCGGCATTTGTCATTCTCAAATGCCAATTCCAATTCTCTCGCCGCGGGATAAAGTATGGTAGCTCCAATTCCGAAAAACCGCACGTAGGAATTGGAATTCGGAAATCTAATTCCAAAATCCAATTCTAATTCGGAAGTATGGTAGCATTTTTGTGCTGGTTAAGGCTTTTAAATCGGAATTGGAATCCCCAATTCCGAAGTTTGGTATAAGCATAAAAGTGGAGTTTGTGGAAAAAATTGAAAAATGCTATTGTTTGTTAAACTTGTAGAATTTCCATAATTCTAAAATTAATAATAAATTTTCAAAATTAATTTCTTTAAAAAAATTTCTTTGCATAACTATTGAAATATATTTTGACGCTGGTGTAACTGTCTAACATTTCCTCATCTTTGTCCATATGCTTGAATTGTTGAATGGATCGGAAAGACTGGCATGTAGTAATGTAGTTGCTGTTGTCTAACATTTATGTTCCCTTCAGTTATAAATGTTGTTGAATCCAACTGACTTTTTATGATTTCGATTAGAGAATTTATAAATATGACCAATTGCAAATGATCTCAGTAAACATGGTTAGAATAGCTTGCGTTGTGTAATTTTTATACAGTTTTTNATATGACCAATTGCAAATGATCTCAGTAAACATGGTTAGAATAGCTTGCGTTGTGTAATTTTTATACAGTTTTTTATCTTTGCACCAACCTCATCGCCAGTTGAATTCCTTGACATTAAGTTTATACAGCCGAAAAAGTGCAGNGTTTTTATCTTTGCACCAACCTCATCGCCAGTTGAATTCCTTGACATTAAGTTTATACAGCCGAAAAAGTGCAGTGATTTCATGAATTTTAATAATTTCAGTTGATAGATACGGTAAAAATTCAACTAATTGCACCATGCTACTGTTCAAATTCAGTGTCTTCGACATTTTAAGTGTCACTTAATGCATGATTTTTGTTTGAATNTGCACCATGCTACTGTTCAAATTCAGTGTCTTCGACATTTTAAGTGTCACTTAATGCATGATTTTTGTTTGAATGGCTGAACTGCTAAAATATCTTTTGCGTCAAACCGTCCTTACTTTGAAAATCTTATGTGACTTGAGAAACGAAATTTTCTACACTTGTCTGTGGACCAATTTTTTGTCTGCTGAAAAACAACATTCTTGGTGCGACTAGCTCTTAAGAATCGGTTCGGTTTGACGAATTACCANTGCACCATGCTACTGTTCAAATTCAGTGTCTTCGACATTTTAAGTGTCACTTAATGCATGATTTTTGTTTGAATAGCTGAACTGCTAAAATATCTTTTGCGTCAAACCGTCCTTACCTTGAAAATCTTATGTGACTTTGAGAAACGAAATTTTGCTACACTTGTCTGTGGACCAATTTTTGTCTGCTGAAAAACAACATTCTTGGTGCGACTAGCTCTTAAGAATCGGTTCGGTTTGACGAATTACCANTTTTTTGTCTGCTGAAAAACAACATTCTTGGTGCGACTAGCTCTTAAGAATCGGTTCGGTTTGACGAATTACCAAATTCCTGCTGAGCTGGCTGAACCGTTAGATTAGCATTGAGAAATTTGAAAATAGAGGTGAGAATGTATAATTGAGTTTGATGTATAACGTACATGATCCTGAGTTTTGCCAGAAAACTGCGAGCGATATGCATGAGCAGTAATAATTTATTTATCATTTCATAGTCATATAAGTTCTTAATTTAAAAATGATTCCAATTTTAGTGTTAAATATAACGTCTTTTCTTTTCAAAATGTTGAGATTAAAAATTTCGAAACCATGTGATTTTAATACAGTTCTACTTACGAATTTGGTGAAGAACATATGTAAGAGAAATGAAAAAAATAATGAATGCGAACTGTGAAATGAATCCTATGTATACTGTAAAATATGACAGACTCCACCCACGGAACAATATAGATCTGAGACTTTCCGCTGCCATTGTCCCTGGTAAGAAGTAGCTAAACACTTTAAAAAACATTGGAAGACCTAAAAACGTCACACAAAAATTAAGTACACTCATCATTGTTTCAACCAATTAGGAGTAGTTCTTAATTATAATTATGCTTAGGTTGTCAAGCCCTTTACCTCGCGATTAATTAGTCGTATATGTAGTACCCACAAGCTAGAGGCCGTGATCCACACTATTTCCAAGTAAAAAGGAAGCGCCACCATCTTCTTCCACACTAAAACCTCATTCTACTATGGCGTGGCCGTGGAAAATGACATGACAATTTCACTGTGAATATGTAATTAATTTTAATCAACTTTCTAAGAAATCAAAGGTTGGTAAGGTTACACTCATCTTGCCGGCAACACGCCACCAATACACATTACTAAATTAAAATACTTTCAATGAAATTTTTGTTTCATACAATAGCCCATCGAAACTAACTTTTGTTTACAAATTTAGATTCAATGTCTGACTCAGAATCATCAGTTTCCTCCTGCTAAAGGTACACAACGTAACGTCCTCGTCGACACAAAAAGTCTCGACGACGTCAACACAAACGGTCTAGAATTTACAAATTGGAAAGAATTGTTAAACTGTTAGTGGAAACAATTGGTAAACCGATTGTATCATTTTCGCAGTCAAACAAGGGGACGGAGTAATGTGATTCAACGGACGATGACACTGATGTCCAAATTGACTCAAATCGAAGCACGATTTATGTCGCAGCGAAAAAAAATTCCAACGAACCAGGAATTGAACCTCATCGTCATCACATTGGACTAAAAAACTCAGAACTTACTTGGGGATACACAACTTATCAATCTTCCGGAAAGAAAAATTTTGGACCGGAGTTTCATATAGATGTCGCAACATGTTGGAACGCGATTTCAGAAAAGGGAGTGAAAAACAAAGAACGAGATTCAATATAGAAATCCTTTCTCTTTCTGCCACGTCGGAGGAGCAAAGTTGAACGCAGAGTTCAAGAAAGCAGTGCAAGATTAGAGAAGGGACACAGTCGAATCTCTGTATAGAGCATGACAAACATTGGCACTACAGCAGTGGCCTTGAGTAATGTGATTTAAAATATTTTGGACCCAAACTTTCAATTTGAGCGTAAACAAGTACTCATGCAACTGAGCACCGCTGACATACTTACTCAATATACAGTACTCAATATCAATGTACTACCGGAAGCAAATCTTGGCCAAAATTCATGACCAATCGATGGAATTCCTATTTGATGCTCCTTGTTCTCCTAACTTGTTCGGATCAGACCTGCGCACAAAGATAAAAACTGCCCAAACTGTAACAAGAACGGGAATTGAAATTCAACGTCCAACGAATGGATGTTACAAAAGATCATTTTAACTTTCATCAACCATTCCAGTCTTGAACACTCCAAAATCCGCATCAGAAACACTTGGACAGGGAAAATCCGAACACATTAAAAAACATTACTGCCTCGATAAATGTAATCGCCCGAAGGATCAAACAATATTTATCTGTGAAAACCATCACTAGGAACACGAGCGTCCTTCGTCTTCTGAAGGCATAGAAAATCCAACTCGCAAAACTACTTCATCAAAAAAGACTGTTGGAAAACAAGTTTTCCAATTCGGAACATTCGAAAGTGATTAAAGCAATCCAAAACATATTAAATTAAAAATTAAATTAAATCCAATTAAAAACATAGGAGCAATCGCACCATTCATTAATTGTGCATGGCAAATAATTTCTAATACTTTATTGGTCCCGAAGTCAAGTAGCTTACAACGCGTTATATCCAATCTAAAGGTACTGAATATATACGTTATACATATACGAAAGCTTCCAAACTTCTTGATAAAGGGGACTATATGGCAACAATTGACCTTAAAGATGTATTTCATTTAATTTCGGTTAGACAGAAAAACAAAGTTCTTGAGATTTCAGTAGGATGGAAAATTATACCAACTCACATGTCTTACTTTCGGCATTTCTCCCACTCATAAATATTTACAAAGGTCATTAAGCTAGTAGTAACCAAGTTACGAGGTGTCGGGATACAGCTTGCCACCTGCCTAGATGACTTGATTTGTTTTGGGAAAACAGAAGACACAATTTCAAGCACCGCAGAATTACTAACCTCTCTTGGATTAAGAATAAATTATGAAAAGTCGCCATTGACTCCGAGCACCAGAGCTAAGTAAGGCTTAATTATCGATTCTAACACTATGTGCTTTTCAGTAACTCTAGAGAAACAACAAAAAATTCTATAACTATCTAACAACATGCTTTGTAAATCCTAACTGATAGTACTAAAGCTGTTTGAATTTATCGGTAAACTAGATCAGCTACACCAGCTAGTTTCATATGTAATGCTATATCCCTGATTACTCTGTATTCGCCAATGAACGTTTAAGCCAAACGCCTTGATAGTCTAAAGTGTTTAGCGCTTAGACCAAATNTTACTCTGCATTCGCCAATGAACGTTTAAGCCAAACGCCTTGATAGTCTAAAGTGTTTAGCGCTTAGACCAAATGGGTTCAATTGTAAAGCCAAAGTACGATTATCCGATGCAGCCAAAGCGGATATTGCCTGTTGAAGGCAGAACTGCTTTAATAATGCTAAAATTATCAAAACTGACACATACTCAGCTGAAATTTTAACTGATCCGTCCTTAACAGATCCAATTGAGCAACTCGCTTACTTATCTTAATGGTCGAGATTTTGTCATAATATCCTTCCTAAAAAGAGCTCCTTCACGAGACATTATCATACTAAACGGTGCTTGGAGAACAAAACCTACCAAGACCAATTATTGTAATATATAAGGCCCTAATTGTGTACTCTTGTTCATCAAATCCTTATGGCAGTTAGAAACCCTCAGTTCAGTTAATTGCCCCAACGATATATTAAGTTGCTCGTGTTGACATAAATACATCGTGTACAAACTTTATTATCATTATTATCACAGAAGCTATACAAAAATATGCATTAGCAGACTCGTAAAAAAACCTAACGCTGCTAAAAAATCTCAACCTTGCATCGAATTTAAATCATTTTCTAACAACCCTGAATTGTGTATGATAAAACACTCAAGGAATATTTGTCTCAGACTTGCGAACTACGGCCTTCATAATGCGATTTTTTATTTATTTTTATAAACTAAACAAGTCTGCACAATCTCAAACAATCGCCAGATGGATAAAGTCGACTTTGTCAAAAAGTGGCATTAANAAACTAAACAAGTCTGCACAATCTCAAACAATCGCCAGATGGATAAAGTCGACTTTGTCAAAAAGTGGCATTAATACTAATGAGTCCTTTGCCTATAGTTTCCGACATGCATCTACCTCAAAAGTGTTTTTACCTGGAGTATCCATCGAAGAAGTGAGAAAATATGCTGGATGGACTGAGCATTCAAATACATTAAAAAACTTTTATAGTAAGTTTCTCGTTCCTCAAAATAGAGTTACAACAGATAACTTGCTGAGTGATTTATAGAATACTAAAAGTGCAGAAATTGTCGGTACATCTGCATATTACAGCTCAATTAAATGTCCGTTTTTTAATCTTTAAACAATTATGTATGACTAATTAATTGTGAGGAGATGGCTAGACAATAGAAACATAATTCAACAATTAACGAACTTGCCTGATTGAAGTTCGAATGCAATTATGCGACGCTAGGTTCTAATTCGTTAGAATTTCCCACCCAGGTTTGGAAAAAATGTCTTCAAAAGAATGAGGTTTTAGTGTGTGTGGAGGGAGGTGGTGGGGCTTTTTTATACTAGGCAAACAGTGTGAATCACGACCTCTAGCGAGTGGTTATTACATATATGACTAATCGTGAGGTATTCTGGCTTGACTCCGTCACAAAATTACAATCGAACTTCATTCAGGTAGTTCGTTTAATTGTTCAGTTTTACTAATACCTTCTATAGGCCATAGAAGGCCGGAGAGTAAGAAGCTCGGGAATATTGTCGCTATTGCAAACAACATGGCATTTTTCTCTTCATCAAAAATTTCAGCTGCGGTAAACCCTGCAAAAACATATTTAAAAAATTGAATTTCTAAATTGAACACATTACATAAGTTAGATTATAATAGTTAATAATAGTTACCCATTGTCATTCCAGTGATGGACGCCACAATAGTGAGAATAAGTGCCAAAAACGGATTGCCAATATCCAAAGGAATGTCAAAAATATACATAATAATGAAAGTAACAATAGTCTGTCCCACTATAATTACAAGTTGTGGAATTGCATGTGACAACATAATGTCAAAGGCTGTCACACCAGCAACTTTCGTTCTGTCCAACATTCCATCTTTTTTTTCAATGATATAAGACAAGGCACAACTCACACAACTTATAAATGGCAAAAATCCTATCACAACTCCTGGAACAACGTATGATGTAAATTTACCATTTTCATCCCCATAAATTGGTTTCTGGAACTTAATAATTTCACAAAAAAATTACTAAAATTTGGTTCTATGAAATTTTGGAAATATCATACTTGTATTGGTAAATCCTTTCCAGTAATGTCTACATTGCAAACGGTGAGGAGTTTTTGTGAAAATATACGATACCCTTGAAATACAAGGTTCTTAATCGCTGATCCAATTGAAATGCCTGTCGTAAATTAAATTTTATCAAAACAAAAGAAAAAAATATGATTTTTTTTTGTTTGAAATGTTCAACAAAATTAATACATATAACATACTGGACATGTCAAGTCGGACACGAATTTGGGATCCTTCGATTGTTTCATTTGTCAATTTTTTTCCTAAAGTCCTATCAAAAACATGCCCAGAGAAATTTTTGGAGAAATGAATATATCCCCAAATTTCTCTTTTTTCGACTTCCGCCAAAACTGCTTCAACCGATGTATACTTGTACTAAATTATAATAAAATTTTAAAAAAATCTGCTTTTTTTTNCCGCCAAAACTGCTTCAACCGATGTATACTTGTACTAAATTATAATAAAATTTTAAAAAAATCTGCTTTTTTTTGTGATGCAAGTTACTACAGATGTTGTTGTATACCATTTTTAAGGCATCGAAACTTTGTAAAATATCAAGATAAGCACAGCTAAGTTCTATTGGATTACAAGTAATTGGAATCATTTTTTCACATTCATGATTCAAATCTTCATTAANAGCACAGCTAAGTTCTATTGGATTACAAGTAATTGGAATCATTTTTTCACATTCATGATTCAAATCTTCATTAATGTAACCCAAATTAAGGTTATTTGGAGGTTTTCCAATTGCCAAAGAAAAAAATACAATAACGATAGCAGGAACCATAAATAGGAAGAGCAAAAACCTAAAAAATAAAAAAATTTAAATAACATACCTACTACGTTAATTTTATTTTTTGAAATTGTAAGAAACTAAATCTTTACCCAACATTTCGAAGTAGTACTATAATATTTTTCCTGACAAGTGCCCAGATTCGGTTGAGTTGGCTTGTATTATTTTGTTTATGTCGGGAATAGGGCGGTAGGTTCATAATTATTCCGCCATTTTGGACCTGATTTCCAAAGTAAATATCAGGTGCCACGGATGAGTTGCGGTTTGAGCCATACTCGTGTTCAAATGAGACTGTATTCCTTCGAAGACGTTTTAGATCCTGTGCAATCACATCAGAATCTTCTCGTTGTAGACAATATTTTAGAACCACATCTTCTAACATTTCTGCATTATGATAGGCCAACAAATTTGCTGGTGAAGCTTCAGCCATCAGTTGTCCATTCCTCATGATTCCAACCTAATCAAAGGAGTTGAAACCCTGTAATCGCCGGTAGAATGATTTTTAACGTCAAGCCAACTAATGTCCATAACAGTGGACACTGTCTGGCGAAATATCGTCAAATGTCCAAAAAATTTAGGCACTCGCTTTGTCTAACAGACACGTAACAGACACGTAGACTTTGTCTAACGTTTATAATTATGGACACTGTAAATATTATAATCCAATGTTGCCAATTATCCTTAATAATTTTAAATAGAATAAGCTGGTAAATTTGTTTTAAATTGTTTTCTTACTCTCTCCGCTTGTCTCATTTCTTCAATGTAATGCGTTGTGATAATCACAGTCGTACCAAAACTATCTGTTAGCTCACGAATGTGCTTCCAAATCCTACGAAATTATTATATAATTACAAATGAGTCAAGCTATTACAGTGAGGTCCGGATATATTGACTTCAATATAACGGAACTCTGCTTTTAGCAAACCATATACTCTCCTGCCTCGCCGAGCAAATGGGAAATTTTGTGTTGAGTAGTCAAGCTATAATGAAATCGGCTATAGTGACTCTTTCCAGCCTTAGTGAACCAAGCTGGATGTTACGAGAGTCAATAGGTTCGGTTATAGCGAACACCCATGAAATTCACCTGAATTCCGCGATGAATTGTTCTTTATTTTATATGCCTATCTATGCATCTGACTTGGATGGCACTTTAGGATGATTTTAGTTTACCTACTTCAGTTGTAAAATGTGAATTCTCAGTTATGAAAAATTTTTCGCTGTTGCTGCGTAAAATTCAACCTGGTGAAAAGAAGTCATGCACATGTCACTGTGTTATTGTACGCAAACGCGACTAGATCGAAATTTGTTTATGATAATTAGGTTAGAAGCCAATTATCGTAGAACAATTTCAAAACTGCATTAAGAATATAAAAGTGTACAACCTTCTAATTTCTTTTAACAACGTGACTAAAAACTGATAGATTAGTGTGAGAAATACAAAATTACACTAAAAATGTTGCTTTTCTATAACAATCGATATGACCTTTGATTTGGGATTCACTATAGCAGAGCTTTCACAAATAAAGTAGCTATAGCCGAGTTCACTGTGTCAAGCATCGAATGTGGAACAATATTCATTTTGAATTATTTTCTTTTTAATATGAATAATATTTTGGATTTAGAATTAGCTATGTCTCGCGGCAAAACCTGAGCTATGTAGAGCAATTGAGACAATTTGCCGACGTTAGCAAAAAGTTACTAAAGCAAAAATTTGATTGTTTACATCGAGATACCTCTGTCTTCGTAAGACATACTCAATTATTGAACATACTCAATTATTAATGGCGTCTGTTCACTATACGGATACGATGAACTCCGGCTATGTTAAACTTATCCTGTTGGTCCTCACGGATTCATTACAACCGGACTTCACTGTAATTGCAAAGGATAAAAGATTCTTGTACTATTAACCGCGAAGAGCATAGCTGAAAGGAGTTTATACGTTGACCGTCATGGCCATCCGTCACACGAGACCCATTGTAGCATTCAATTGTGCTAAAATTATAGTGTTTACATTACAATTATTCGCTTTGATGTTTGGTACTCTACACTGTTGCATTTATTTTTAATTACAAACATGTTGAAGTTATGGGTATGGAGTCTTTGAATCCCTCCAATGCAACATCAGTTTAATTATTCTGGATGTTAGTTGAATCATATTTTTGTATATTGCTAACCAAATACTTCGAGTTTAGTTTAAAGGCCTATCCTCTCTGCTTATAGCTCAACATATCACTATGCTAATCCACTGTNAATGGCGTCTGTTCACTATACGGATACGATGAACTCCGGCTATGTTAAACTTATCCTGTTGGTCCTCACGGATTAATTACAACCGGACTTCACTGTAATTGCAAAGGATAAAAGATTCTTGTACTATTAACCGCGAAGAGCATAGCTGAAAGGAATTTATACGTTGACCGTCATGGCCATCCGTCACACGAGACCCATTGTAGCATTCAATTGTGCTAAAATTATAGTGTTTACATTACAATTATTCGCTTTGATGTTTGGTACTCTACACTGTTGCATTTATTTTTAATTACAAACATGTTGAAGTTATGGGTATAGAGTCTTTGAATCCCTCCAATGCAACATCAGTTTAATTATTCTGGATGTTAGTTGAATCATATTTTTGTATATTGCTAACATAATACTTCGAGTTTAGTTTAAAGGCCTATCCTCTCTGCTTATAGCTCAACATATCACTATGCTAATCCACTGTTTCTTCGTATCTATGTTCTACGCTACTTGTCTTCACGTAACCCTGCTTCGTTATGCTGTTTCTAAGTTATATCTATTTGCATCCACACCCCCACATTTTTTTTTGTTTCGTCATGTTATGTCAAATATCTCATTGGCATATAACATTCAGTAATTTTGCACCTAAAGTTGTCGCGTTATGCTATTGGTTAGTGTCTCTATTTGGATCTGCAAATCTATATATGTTTTCAGTCTTCTAATCCATCCTTCACCCATTTATCTTTCCTATCCATGTATCCATAGATCGACCAATATAATTTAACTCTTAACATGTCTATCAATTTTGTCTTATCCATGTTTTTATACATGTTTTTCTGAATATAGTCTATGTTAGCTGTTTGCAAGCGTTGCTACCCTTTTTTGCTATTATTTAATTTGTGAAATTTTTTACTTTGCTCTCAAAATTGGATCTACGCCGACAGTTGGTTCATCCAAGATAAGTATTTCAGGTTCATGAAGAAGTGCTACCACAAAAGAAGCTCGTCGCTTCTGCCCTCCACTAAATAATAATGATAAATGTGAATCACGTGCATCAAGGTATACATAAGCATTTAAATCAGAGGAAGCCTGTTTAGAACTCACCTGAAGTTGCAGAGTCGACCATTGCATTTCCTGAGATCTAAGAGATCTACTAAATACTCAACCCTGTCATGCACTTTGTCCATATTCATACCATAAAGACGTCCGAAATACTGACAAACTTCAGCCATTGTAAATTCTTCATTCAAAGACACTTCCTAAAAGGCAACCAAAATATTGTAATGCATTAGATCAGAAAGTAGTTATTTACTCTGCATGAGACTTTGTGTTGTTCGGTTGGATGTCATTTACTCTACGTCATTTGACCCAACGCCATAACTTGAGAAGAGTAATGTTTTTCTAACTTTTTATTGTACAAATATTGTGGGAGTAAGGCAAGGATCTGTTTGTTTACGTTTCAATACCAAACCCTGAATTATGATCAAAACTAAAAATCAAAAAGAGTATTTACTAATTATGAACGATGTAGCTAAAATTGTTTTTTATTGCAGCTCAATTCGTCAACTGTTTCTATGATGCAAATTAAATGTACTTGCAGCTATCAGCTCTCATTGAATTATTTCAGTCATTTCCAATTTTTAGAGCAAATGCATTCCCGTGTATACGTCTAATAAAATCTATTTATAGTGTCCATTGTAGCAGTACCTAAGTTCTTGATAGAATTTACTAAAAATTCGAATAAACCTATATAACTTCAACTTGATACCCAGCTTTGGGGTACAATCACAGGTTTCTAGTAAACGATATGGATCGAAACAAAAACTATTCGCATTTTGTGCTATTTTGAACTGGAATCTAGACTCTATTCTTTTGCATACTAGTGCTTTTCATACGAAACTTGGAGTATTTTGTACTAGAATACTCGACGGATATAATACCATCGTTGTTAGGTTTATAGAAAGTGTCTTTTATAGAAAAATGTTTTATTTTTTATTCAGTATGGTCTTATAACGACTTATTCTTCCATGCTATATGCATTACGCTGGTTCAAAACGACATCTTGGAAATTTGGTCTTATATCTGTCGACTAGTATTTCCATGTTAGACGCTAGTAATTACAATATTTTTCTCTAACTGGCATCCGTATTTCATATGCATTTTCTAGATATCATCTGTTAACTATATGAAACTCAAAGCACGTATTTTGATCTAATTACGATTTTAAATACTAAAATGTAAAATCTCCTACGTAACAAAGAAAAGCAGTTAATTTCAGAACTTATAGGTGGCGTATGCTTTTCATAGGGAACTCGAACACATAATTTGCCTTACTTCAATGCCAAGTGGTAAGGTGGGCTAGAATCCTAAATGTAGAGACATTTCACACAAATTAAACAAAACTCAACGTTATTCTACCCAATTATGACTTGCTGGAATTGGATCTACCTGGCTATACTTGGACTTATGTGTCTACACACATATCGAACTAGTCATTCCCTTATTGCCATTATCCTCCCTGCTTTTAATCGCGGTTGCTTGTTTTTATAATTTTATAATATAATCAATTTGTACCCTCAAAGTCAGAATTCAAGAAACCAGCTGCAAAGCAGAAGCAAATTTATCGCTACCTGTGGCATGTATCCGACTAGGCGTCCAGGAATACCACAGGCAGGTGTACCCGGGGACTTTCCAAAAATTGATATACGACCATTATCCAATTGTTTCAATCCAACGATACAGGAAAGTAACGTTGTTTTACCGCATCCAGAAGAACCTAGCAAACCATATCTAGGCAAAAAAATATCAATTAATTAATTGTGTACATTTCATAAAATCTAGGTACAAATATAGCGTACCACATACTAGAAACTGATCTGTTCAACTTACATGGTTCCTTCTTGGACAGTCATGAAAAGTCCTTGTAGGATACTTTGCTTGCCGTAGTTCTTTTCTGCGGCTTCCACTTGAATAGCGCTACGTCCAAACTTTTTTGACACAGTTTCACTATGCATTGTCTTCATGTCAATGGAATATTCACTCGGTGGAGAGTTTGAATTAATTTCATTTTCTAATACAAGCGTTGGTGGCTCCTCCTCCTCTTTGTTGAAACCAATATTTGTGATCCTTCAAATAATTACATTTGTGATTCTAATTTTAATAATAATATCAATAGTTGTCCAATATACAGCTATTGATATTAACTTCCATGGTAAAGTCGATTGAAAAAAGAAGTTAAGATAACATGGGTTGTAGCAAACCAACCAATACCATAAAGTTGTGAGAATTAAGGAAATATGAAGTTTCAGATAAGAGTTGATGTGAAAATTAATTTTAAAATATAACATCTTGTTAGCAGAAAATGTATGTGAGAAATAATATATTCGGATTACTATTTTCGAAAAATCTAGCACGTAACTTCATACTTAACAAGGTGTTGCATATGTTAATCTAGATAATAAAAGGTTTCTTGTGTTATTGGACCTGATATTAGAGGAATTTAAATATTAAGTTTAGGTCTGTACCAGACCTAATTATGAGATTCGCGCCACAAATATGTGACGTAGAAGGACTTTCTCCTTCCTCAAGACTTAGTCCGTCTTTCAAAAACTTAATTCCAGACCTAATTCCCTCTCAATTTAGGTCTGAGATTAAGTCCAAACCAAGAGTTGTTTTTTTTCTTCAGTTTATAAGCAATATTTAAATTTTAGTTTTAATTANTTCAAAAACTTAATTCCAGACCTAATTCCCTCTCAATTTAGGTCTGAGATTAAGTCCAAACCAAGAGTTTTTTTTTTCTTCAGTTTATAAGCAATATTTAAATTTTAGTTTTAATTGTAAATTACGTAATGTTTTTAGTAATTAATTAAGTATTGGGTCTAAAAAAGGTTGAATTTCGAAAAAAAAAAGTAAACGATCTGGTTATTTAGGTAAGAACAGTCAGTTAATCCATTTTCTGTGGATGCTAATTTACATTTAAACATTCTCATAATTTTAGCATATCATTTTTATGAAACCGAAAGTTTAGGAAACAGTGGTCATCTAAAGTATTAAAATCGTAACTAGTTTTCTTAAATTTTACTGGAGGTTAATCTAAGCATCCAACCAATCAAGCCAAATGTTGGTCTGGACTTAATATTTTAGCCTCTTAAGTTACAACAAACTCAGACTCAAACCGAGAGTGTGAAAGTCGAGAAAAATTAGGTCGGTCCAGATCTAAACCTAATATTTAAATTCCTCTATTAAGTCTTGAGCTAGTATACATGTCATAAAAAGCATTGCTAAAATGACAGCATTCCTATAAATGATTTCAAGATAGGTTTCAATATGTTAATAAGCTTGTTTTGTTTTAATTAATCTAAATATCGGGAATTTACGGGACTAATGACTGAAATTGTATAGTCATTGACTTAATACTCAAGATTCCTTTTACCAACAAAGTAGGTTAGAGTTAATTTTTTGTAGCTTTCCTGCGTTAATATTATAGCTTAATCTTAAATAAATTGATGACATTAACCCGAAAATGTGTGCAAAATATGTTTCAAATTCCTCGAAAATGCAATCTCATTATATTACAGAAAATTTAGTTAATAATCTAATCGGCTAGGAATTAAATTTATATTGCAGAGCTCGTCATAATCAACTCCGTTCTTTAAAAACACGATTGAATGTCATTAATTTCAATAGTAATTGTTTGCAAATCTATTCTTCTCAGGGTTGGCACAAAAAAAACACGCTTGTTTAAAACAGTGTTTTAAACTGTTTTAAACAAGGCTGTTTTTAAAAAAAACATTGTTTTAAACCACCACTTAAACATTGTTTCGGATTATAATGACCTTACTCAATTTAGCGTGAATTCAACGAAGGTAAATGCGCAATTGCATGTTATTTGTGGTGACCTCTCGAGGTCAAACCTCTAATAAGATTTTTCTAGGTACCATTTAAACATTGTTTGGGATGACATCTATCGTCTTCACTAGCTTCGAGTGAATTAAACGAAAACACAAAATGCGTGTGTTACATTTGGTGACCTGTGTAAGTCAAACCTTTCAAATGATTTTACTACATCTGTTAGAAAAATTGTACAGGGGGTTAAGTATTAGTTTACTAAAATTTATCTTAATTTAACGAAAACATGTTGGGCGTGCCATTTGTGCTGGTGTTTTGGCAACAATTTAATCTTTCTGTCCATTGTAATAGAGTTAGGGTAGATGAGTCTGTATTGAATGATCTTCGTTGACCTTAAAGCTTGAGGTCCACCAACCTTTCTCTGGTTGGAATACAAAAAAATAACCGACGTGTAGTTGTTTTTATGACTCCAAAAAAATTACATTTTAAATGACTCCTTGTACTACTCTTGTATACTACTTTAAGAATAAATCGTGTTTCATTCTACTATGCAAAATTCCTTGTTCAAAGCTAGAACTATTGTATAAAAACAAACTCCAAACAGAAAAAATTTATTTCCTTCTTCATTCAAATTAGTAATGAAAATGAAGAATAAATCTGAGTATGCCAATATTCTAAATTTTAAAAACGACGTCACAAAAAACGATGTCGACATTGAAAATTCATAATAATCAAACTCGGATTAGTATTATCTGTTTATTCTTCATCACAACAATCCCCAGCATAGAAAAATTTAGCTTACCCATTTGAAGAAACAGGAGAGTTTTGTGGATTCTCCATTTCTGTAAGAAATGTTTGTATGCAATTGAACTTTTAGTTTAGAAATTGACCAATTAGAAATACACCTCTTGTGTACCTTTTCTATCCATGGATGATTTAAAACTTGTAATTACACAACCGACTGGTTCTCCTTTCGTGTGAAGTCTAATACTAGCCCAATATGTCTTCTAACAACCTTAATTATACAGCAAGATTTATATTACTAATCTTTATCAAAGTATACCTAACTATGTGAATTCATGGTCAACACCTCAGGTAGGAAAAGTACATATGCTAAAAAACTAGTTCTCCACTTTCAATTTTATATTTGCTAGTTACAAGGTTTCATATTTCATCTCAAGTAATTAATTTCTGTTTAATTTGTTTAGAACGTCAAGAACATATAAGAAACTTAATAAATTATAGCTGAAGGTGTAAAATAAAATTAGGCTGAGAAAATTCATTACTACACGTCTTATTAGAAGCCAATTAAATTCGCAAATCCAAATAGAAAAAGCGAATTATTATCGTGACTACTCAGTATAGTAGAATGATATTGAAATTGTCCTGTTTCTCAGTTTGCACATCTATCCATCAAACTATTTGTGGTATATTGCGGAATTGTAGCTTTTAACACAATAATCTTTAGTTATGATCTATGAAATTCAACAATAACAATTTTGTTATCATATACTGTCCAACCAAATAAATGATAATTTTTCGCCGGCCCGCAGCGACATTTATGCAACTCATGATTAGACTATTGCACTTCTCTCTTTTGGTTTAAAATTTCAGGTGTTTAAAATATTATTGTTTTCTAATTAATTACTATAACTTATTTAGTTAAAACGGTACCTAACGCATCATGTTTGAGGTATGTAATGTCTTGAACCTGAAGAAGTATCTGGTGATTCTAAGTCACAAGTTATCCGTTCAGCTAGGTGGTTATAGCTACTGCTAATACAGCATTAGTTAAAAAATTAGGACTTGGAAATTTGAACGTGGCCACCGCCAAAGCTTGCGGAGTTAATGCTTCCACAGTTCAGAGATCTTCCAAGCGTAAGATTATTTATCTGATTGACAACCAAAAGTTTGAAATTAAACACAAAAAGGGACAAAGTCAATGCGATTCATTCAGAATTGCGGTCATTCGACAAGCATGTCACCAGTTCAGGTTTTGCCACAGATAAGTAATATCCTACTGTGGCAAAACTTTGAAAAAAAATAGTTGGAGGTAAATATCCTACTGTTGGAAAACCTACATGGAATGGTTGACTGAAAAGTGCCGATTTCAATAGAGGAAACTATTTGGCAACCCAAGGTTTCTCGAGCGTAATGACGTTTTCGTACAAAAAAAAAGTTCAAGAATGTGCGACACTATCTCAACATTATTGGTTACAAATTGATGTTTTTACTCGTAGCACATTGTGAGCTTAATTCAATATAATTAATTTAGGTACGGGTAAAAATTGAGGTGTCTGGTATGAACATAAGTGACACACAACATGTAGTTAAACTTACCAAGGAGTATCTACGCCTTGACACTCCAGTTCTGTGGGCGAAATTTTCTTAGCAATCAAATTTGAAAAAAAGTTGTGGATTCATGATAGACTAATTGAGAGAAGTATGGAAATTTTTCCGTCTAATCATAACCTAATTATTCAATTAGGTGGCTCTAGTAATAATTGTAGTGTTAGCGACGAATCATCAAAAAAATTTGTCATGTTGAAGGAATTCGATTCAGATATTGAATTGATAATTTTTAAATTGAAATCAATTGAACTTTGATATAGTTATTAAATTCGGGATTAAACTTAAATAGTTCGACAGAATGTGTATACATTTTCACAACAACCTACTTTAGTATTCGGGATTATACAGTTCTATTACTCAATGATACCACTGCTCATTTCAAATGATATATTAGGTGTAGTGCCTACTAACTTACGAGATTTCAGCTAGTGGTACTACATAACTCAGCTTTTATGATATTACTTATTCTGCGGATGAATCCTTCGTTGCTACGGTGTATTTTTATTGTTTAAAGATTGTAAATCTTATTTCCACAGAGAAATGTCAACTTATGAGTATTCCTATGGATGTGTGTATCGCAGAATGGGTTTGTGTCGTTAATTTAATAAATAACTTCAAATTAGTTGCTGCGCACAATTGTGCATTTCGGTATCCATCGTCATGAGATATGCTTCATTGTATTCACCAATACGCATTATTTATGGAAACCGTATGTCTGTTTGTGTGATACCTGAATCGTACTTAAAAGATAATATAGAAACATTGTAGAAAGTCAAAGCCTGTGACTAATTCAACCAAAAATTATTGGTGAATATTACACCTAAGTAACGTTTAGTTTAACAACCGCAATTAACTCAATCTTTCTAAATGGTTACTTCTATCTTTATAAAGAGATTCCAAGGTATAATTTTGTTTCACATGAATGCTCACATATTCTCAAACCAACAATAACTTGCACTCCAATATGGCAGTTCCAAGAGGAAACATGAGAATTTCAGTACCGGAATAAGTGACTAACGGTCGATCATTGTAATACTTAGCAATTGTTTTTGATTCTCATTTTTATTTGGAGAATGTCGTTAGGAACTCCAAATCTCAAACGTAAGTACACAAACCACGAAACAGATTAGAGTAATGTAATCAAAAACTTTAAATGTTTTATCCAAGGTTTTAAAAAAAATAGTCAAAAATACTGGAACGATAAAAAAGTAAATTTAAATGATTTTCTTGTTCAAATATCAAATGTAAATAAAATTACAGCTCAATTATGTTGTGTAAGTGTTAGAAAAGTTGATGCAGAAGATGAGATGCAGGATATTTGAAATAAACCGAAATGAATTAATTTGATAAATATCGTAGTTGAGTAAATTAATTTTTGGATTAGAAATTTGTCGTGGTTTTTGTACTTACGTTTGAAATTTGGATTTCCTAACGGCATTCTCCAAATAAAAATTAGAAGAATCAAAAACGATAACAAAGTATTACAANTGAAATTTGGATTTCCTAACGGCATTCTCCAAATAAAAATTAGAAGAATCAAAAACGATAACAAAGTATTACAATGATTAAACAAATTTGTATTGATAAACAAAACCAAAAAATTATATTCAATTTTTTCAAATGTTGTCCAGCCCTTCTTCGCGTCTGCAGGTCACTTGTTGTTTCGGTACTGAAATTCTCATGTTTCCTCTTGGAACTGCCATATTGGGGTGTTGGTTGTTATTGTTGGTTTGAGATAGGTAGTTTAGAAACTGAATTGTGATTACGACTTTAGAATTCTGTTGGAAGGCATTGTTCAGTACGTATTAAAGTGCGAAACCAACATAGAGATGAAAACAAGTGTTATCATCTAAGCTGACACTTGTTAAATTATCCAAACTTGATGGTCCTATATCATCATGCTTTTGCAACATTTAAGTCTGTCGCCAGCAGCAGACAACAAGAATCGAAAAAGTTTATAGATCTCCCTATCCCTGATAATACCTTCCCAGAATTTGTAAAAAAATATTTTGTAATATAGATTTGAATTTTCAAAATAAAACAAAATACGAAGTGGTCTTTTTATGAAGCGTCGAAACAGTTTAGTTTAGGAGTTCATAATCGTACTGTTTTTACGTTAACTTCACCATAAAAATACAAAAGTGGTCTACCAGTTATGAGAATTAACATAGATTGGAATGTGTGTTGCTCCAGAAATTTGTCTAAACCCTCTTTGTTGGAGTTATTTATTGTCGCTCCAGACGATGTTTTTTAAGAAAGAACAGTGAAAATTTGTATAGTTTTTTTTAATCAAGTGACTAGAATAAAAAGGATAACAATTAATATGTATTGAAAATCAAGATTTTCGAACTTAATTCTGACACGCTCTACCGGAAGCATATGGATTTTCAGAATTAAATTTAAAAAAACTTTATTTTTACCAAATATAATTTGGGAAGAAAATATTAGTAATTCGTCTGCTGCAAAGAAGAAAGTCGGAAAAAATTATGAAAAAAGATAAATCATTAAATTACTTCAGCTCAAAGAAAAATTTCTCCTTTGCCACTTAACAATTAGAATTCTAAAGTCATGCTCGAACGAATTCAGTCTTTCCTGTCATTATTCTGTAGAAGTTTCCATGGATGTAAATCTTGATACTTAAAACAAGATTTAAATGATGTAAAATCGTATAACCAGAGCTAGCTACCAGTATGTGTTCAATGTTTTCATTTTTAACTTCTTACCAGCTAATGTTGTGACTACTCACTGCACGGTATTTTGTGACAATGTTTGATAACCGTCTTTAGGTACTTTGGTGATGGGTAGGCAACTGNCTACTCACTGCACGGTATTTTGTGACAATGTTTGATAACCGTCTTTAGGTACTTTGGTGATGGGTAGGCAACTGTGAATTTATCAACTAGATCTGATTTCATCGTTGTTAGTACCGACCGTTCCAATTCATAAATATTAGTTTACCTTTGGTATAGTCTACGAATATTTCTACAATTCCTTCTGATTATTTATTACAATTAAGTACAGAGATTTGTTGTTTATGAAAATTCTTTCNCTACTCACTGCACGGTATTTTGTGACAATGTTTGATAACCGTCTTTAGGTACTTTGGTGATGGGTAGGCAACTGCGAATTTATCAACTAGATCTGATTTCATCGTTGTTAGTACCGACCGTTCCAATTCATAAATATTAGTTTACCTTTAACTTCTGCTATAGTCTACAAATATTTCTACAATTCCTTCTGATTATTTATTACAATTAAGTACAGAGATTTGTTGTTTATGAAAATTCTTTCNGTCTACGAATATTTCTACAATTCCTTCTGATTATTTATTACAATTAAGTACAGAGATTTGTTGTTTATGAAAATTCTTTCACATGGGAATCATAGATGAACTTTTTTTTTGGCATAGTAATTCAATAAATGATTTCCTATTTCTCGTCGACTTCCATATTTCATTTCCCATGCGATAAGAAGTTTATTAGGATACAAATCCGTTTCCATAAATTTTAAATATTTTCCTGATGTTTCCGTTGGAAAAATTCTTGAAAATTGTTTGGTTCGACTGAATTCATCTTCAGATGAAAGTAACAAACGTAGATTGGCAGAAGTAAGATTTTTCAAAATATCTTCGCTCCAACTGCTCATATTCTCAAAATGTTTATCACCCATTTTGTATTTACTCAACTCATACAATCTGGTATCCAACAAGAAATTTCCATCTGTGAATTTGTTGTTTCCTGACGATAAAATTATCTTAGACTGGGAAGACAAATTTGGTGGAAGGTGAAATCCGGCAACATTGAAGACTTCCGTGAGCATAGGAATCCGTACAAAATTTTGAATTTTATTTGCACCAATAGTAAGCGTTGGGTAATCATTTACTTCAAGAACAAACGGATGAAGAATTTCATCAAAAAGGAAATCTACAGCAAATAGTTGGAAGGCATTGTATCGATTAAATAATTTTCCTTTTGTTGTCGAATTTCCGTAGGCGATTTCAGAAATTGATTTTTGACCAAGAATTAGAACTTTTATTATTATATCATCCATTTCAGCTTGAATTTTTTTCACATTGTGTCCTTGTAGTGAAAGATAGTGCCAAAAACTCTCTGTATCCCACATGTATGTCGTTCCATTGTCATCCAGTACCAATCCCAATTCCTCCATTTTCAAAATTTCCATCTTTTCATCTTCATCGGTTTCCATTTGTTGTGCACAGGATGTTCTAAGAACAAATTCACAGGATCGAGTTATTTTACTACTTTCCCCAAAACGACGATATGGCAACGTTGTAATCCCCTGTTTATAAACATAAATCCTTAACGGTTGCATACAGGTTACAAGTACGTAAACTCGAACTTCTAGTTTTCTACCAAATAGTAAAAATGCATTTGTAAGATATTTTTGTACCACCGCCGGGAGTGTAAAATCAATTTTCTGTTCCATCTCCACATGTGCAGAAATCACTTCAATTCCAATAGATTCATATCCAGCTGCTGGTTTGTACAACCACTTTGTACCAATGTCACTTTTATTAATAGCACTTTTAAGCTCAGTAACTTCATCTGGTAGCACATATGTTTCCATAAAAAATTTAAAATCTTTCTGTCCGTGCACATTGAGAAAACGTCGTGCATGACGCCAAAACCAATNTGTTTCCATAAAAAATTTAAAATCTTTCTGTCCGTGCACATTGAGAAAACGTCGTGCATGACGCCAAAACCAATCTTTTTCTGTCACTTGCTCACATCCGGGGAAAGTATGTTGCTTTTGATGAAATTTTGTAATCGAATCATTCACACTCGCAGTAGCATGGTCGTCNGATCCGGGGAAAGTATGTTGCTTTTGATGAAATTTTGTAATCGAATCATTCACACTCGCAGTAGCATGGTCGTCGTTGTAAAAACCAATCCAAGAGTCTCTATAATTTTTTTCATTAACAATTTTGAAACCAGTATTTCTTGCAATCCCATTAGCCAAGTCGAAAGAACTAGCCCACTTAAGATCATTTTTTAGTTTGGATGGGAATATCCGAGGGCTGTCTGTATACATTGCAAAATTAATATATGGTGGAACATGGTCAAAAATTGAAGGTGTGAGTAAATTAAATATTTCAGCACTGTTCTTGTTTTTACACGTATCACGTAAATAGTAGTCATCGGAACCTATTTCCAACTGACATTGCTGGTTGTCAAAATTTGTGGATATATTTAACATGCAACAAAAAGAACTTANGGAACCTATTTCCAACTGACATTGCTGGTTGTCAAAATTTGTGGATATATTTAACATGCAACAAAAAGAACTTAGAAAAACTATTCGATTAAACATCATGAATAGTGTACCAGATTTGCAAAAGTAAAACTTTATATTACGAAAAAAGATTTTTTATTCAAATGTTAATATTGCACTAAGGCAATATGTATATATTAAATGTTAAATATGTAGTGTTATATTAAATATTAAATTAATGGTAAATATGTAGTCAAAAAAATTTATTCTTTCCTAAGAAAACCTAGAACCAATAGGTTTACTGTCCATGAGTGTAATTATGTAAGTCTACTCATTTAAAAAAAAATAATGCAATTATTTTTGCTCTTGCTGACATGAGATATGGACGTGGGAATATAATCCACCACAAACCAAATTACTAATTAACTCTTTTTTAACCTCAAAAAGCAAAGCTGTGATGCGGTTTATGCGACAGATCGTNAGAACTTAAAAAAAGTATTCGATTAAACATAATGAATAGTGTACCAGATTTGCAAAAGTAAAACTTTATATTACGAAAAAAGATTTTTTTTTTCAAATGTTAATATTGCACTAAGGTAATATATATATATTAAATGTTAAATATGTAGTGTTATATTAAATATTAAATTAATGGTAAATATGTAGTCAAAAAAATTTATTCTTTCCTAAGAAAACCTAGAACCAATTTGGATAGGTTTACTGTCCATGAGTGTAATTATGTAATGTAANTTTGGATAGGTTTACTGTCCATGAGTGTAATTATGTAATGTAACTCATTTAAAAAAAATTAATGCAATTATTTTTGGTCTTGCTGACATGAGATATGGACGTGGGAATATAATCCACCATAAACCAAATTACTAATTAACTCTTTTTTAACCTCAAAAAGCAAAGCTGTGATGCGGTTTATGCGACAGATCGTNTAAACCAAATTACTAATTAACTCTTTTTTAACCTCAAAAAGCAAAGCTGTGATGCGGTTTATGCGACAGATCGTGTCTGTCCGTTCCTATTTCTGATGCTAGTTTTATGTAATTGATTTTTGTTACTAAACCAACAGCAATTTCTAGCATCGTAAGTTTGTAGCCTCTATCTTCGAATCACGAATGCTATTTGTACCCATTAGAGATTTGCCACATTTCACTTCGTCGAACTTATTTTATTTTTTTTTCTCTTACAACTATACGTTAACCTCTACACAGCAGTATGTCATCCATAATAGACGGGTAACAGTTATGAAATGATTTATACTAACCCACCCATCCTAACCTTAGCAATCCAAATTGAATTTTTCACCCTCTTAACTTTAAAACAATTAGCCACACCATAATACGTAAACAAAAGTCTGAAATCATCTTTAAGCTCCAATATAATGCAGAATATGTGAACGCTTTTTAGTTTTTCCACACATAGATTGCATTGCAAAAGATAAAATGCTTTCACATATTCTGCATGATATAGTTATAAGAAACTACGAACATTTATCAAACCTAATTAGTTTTGGGATTATTTACGTACGCGGGGTATTTACGTGTTGTGATGAGACTAATTGCTTTGAGGCTAGAGTATGTTTGGGCTAATTAATTGATACAATATTTACGCACAAGCACCGGACTTGTACAAATATCCATATTCGTGTATACCATGCCAGGCGTTTGATAAAATGTGTTAGCTAACTTCACTTTCACTTTTTATCATAATTGTGTATCTAATGCCCTTAACCGATTTTGGTGAAAGTTGGAGAAAGACGGCCCGGAATAACTTGGCCATAGCTGTACTTTCCTAAGTAAGTTTATGCCATTTGTAACATTAAATTTATTAGAGAACCAAATGTATAAAACCAACTTAACAAAACTGATTTATACCATACTAGCATCCTCCTCGAAAGGCTATTATGAATAAAAGTATATTTTATTTCAGAACAACAACATTATGTCTATTTTGATTAAATTTACATATGCTTCCAACAAAGATGTGATAATGCTATAGATATTATATACATACACTGAAGCGCATAAACATGGGTACATGGTAGTAAAGAGAATGAGATAGGAGGTCGCATTCCTAAAAAATTTTTTACACACGTTTTTGAGTTAAAACTTTCTCCATGTACCCATGTTTATGCGCTTCAGTGTATATTAATTATGGTATAAATTTAATATAATTTTGCTTTCAGCAATAATATAGCACTGAAGCAATTATGATTGAGGTTGAATAGAATTTAATGCAAAATTCTATTAAAATGGTACCATAGTAGTTTTAGTGAAACGTCAACTATGATAATTGTTCACAACATATAGTAATTATGGAACTAATATTCTCTTTTTTACTTTTCAAAGCCTCATCTCCTTCCACTTTATTTTGTATCCAAAATTGAATCCAATTTACCATCGCTGCTATATTTAATATAGTACTAGTATCTTTGTTTGACTCTTAAAATGCTAATCTATTTTCACTTTCTTCTATTATTTTTATGGTAATTGTTAGATCGTGTTTTGTGACAACATGGTTCAAGTCATATCATTATTAACCGAATACGGTTTATGCGATAGCTGTTGTGTCTGTCTCTCTGCTTGTCACGCAATGTGTCATTTCCTGCATCAAATATGTAAATTCTTTATAGCCATTCTCAATTGAAACCTCCCTTTATCGAATGTGAGTTACCATGGCGGCTTTAATTCAAATATCAAATATGAAAGGATAAAAATTTCAATTTTGCACAAAAGAGTTCTTATATTGTACAATAGAGGTGATTCACTTTTTGTATGATTCCTCTTTAGTTTTCTCTGCCCCTAGATTCAATTAGTAATTACTTTGGCTTGTGTTCCACGTCATTTTACTCACATGTTTCAAGACAATCAAACTTCGAACCACTTGGAACAGTTTTTGCTGTGAAGTCAGAAGTTTTGTTAAAGTAAGAATATCTGTGTCTAAAGAGTTTAGCAGAAAAATCCCTCTTTATATTNAGAAGTTTTGTTAAAGTAAGAATATCTGTGTCTAAAGAGTTTAGCAGAAAAATCCCTCTTTATATTTTGTTGATTTTTCGATTTTCAAAAAATAACAACCTAACTTATTCCTTAATTCTAACCTTAAANTTCAAGACAATCAAACTTCGAACCACTTGGAACAGTTTTTGCTGTGAAGTCAGAAGTTTTGTTAAAGTAAGAATATCTGTGTCTAAAGAGTTTAGCAGAAAAATCCCTCTTTATATTTTGTTGATTTTTCGATTTTCAAAAAATAACAACCTAACTTATTCCTTAATTCTAACCTTAAAAATACATTCCTACGGTTCCAACCAACCATTTTGAAAATATTGCAACTCGAATGAGATACGGAGTCTATATTTTCAATGAATTTACTACTATTTGCTAATTTGATGGTCTTTCATCTCTAACCAGCATCTCAAAAATGAAATATCACTATACAACACTGGGGATCTCTCTATTACCTCAAATGTTATGCAGCTAAGAGCGTCTCTGTTAATAATAAACAAATTTTGTTTGTAAAAAATTAGTGAGTGAAATAAGTGTTTGGCTGCTTTACTTTAGTGAGTAAGAGTTNTTTCAATGAATTTACTACTATTTGCTAATTTGATGGTCTTTCATCTCTAACCAGCATCTCAAAAATGAAATATCTCTATACAACACTGGGGATCTCTCTATTACCTCAAATGTTATGCAGCTAAGAGCGTCTCTGTTATGTTTCAATTGCTGTATGCNGGGGATCTCTCTATTACCTCAAATGTTATGCAGCTAAGAGCGTCTCTGTTATGTTTCAATTGCTGTATGCAAACAAATTTTGTTTGTAAAAAATTAGTGAGTGAAATAAGTGTTTGGCTGCTTTACTTTAGTGAGTAAGAGTTATTTGTTTCTGAAAATTAATGCGAAATAACTTAAGTTTCCTTTTTATTTTGTCAGAATTATAGTTTGCTTCATCACTATTGTCACAAAAAAGTCTGACAAAGTATCTCAACTTAGTTTTATGTGACTACGTGTCTACATCTGCCTGTTTACTTACATAGTTTTGTATTTCTACTAGGTAATATAATGTTTGCTTGTTAGTTCTATTTATTCCTATGAAGATCTACGGATTTCAACTTGTTTCCAATTACTTATTGCAATTCTCTATATATTGTCCTGCGTAGCTCTGTATTTTTCTGTGTAGATTGTTAGTAATAATCTCCACAGATAGACACAGATAGACTACACGTATAGATACAGTAATAATTTATTACTGTATCTAAATATGTGTGCCTAGTTAGCTGTTCATTACTCTACGCATCAGACGGGTCTCATAGGTTCGAGGTTTCAAATTATTTCTATTTTCTACGCATTTTCTACGCATTTTGATCATTACTCATAGACCAATTAAGTAGTATTATAGTGTATTGTGACCACGATAGTTAAATTCAACAAAACCATAGTCAAAAGTGATAGAAAGCAAATTAGATAGTATTTATGATTTATGACTATGAGTATTCAAAAATGTGAATTGCAAGACCAATTAAGTAATAAGTGTATTGTGACCGAGATAGTTAACCTCAACAAACCCATAGTCAAAAGTGATAGAAAGCAAATTAGATAGTATTTATGATTTATGACGATGTTGATTGTTAACATTATTAATATTTAGTATTAATAATGTTAGCAATCAAACTTTTTAGATTCTTATAAATTAACTCAGGCCGAGTGTATTTTTAAACATCACATTTCAGCCCGAATACAAGTCTTTATCGGTTTGTAGTTAATATTCTAATGTTAACTTTAATTTTTTTACCTAAATACTCATGTAAAATTTGACGATAATTCTAAATTTATTATGGTTCCCCGGATTTATTATTTTGTTGTTAGTCGGTGCACAAATTTTCCTGTTTCTCAAATGTTATATTTATGTAAATTCAGATAGAATATCTAGAAGTAAGTATTTATAAATTTTTTAATTATACCCAAATTCCGCACATTATTTTCGACAAGGTGCCAATTTTTAGTGTTCTGATTTTTTAAATTTATCTTTTGTAAATTTTTATATATAAACCGAATTCAGGTGGAATGCCTTGATACGAGTATTTCCGAATTTTTTATATTTTTTGGAATTTCAAATTATATTTTTCGTTAGTTTGGCATTTTTTCTTTCTCGATAAATCGTGTATAATATTTTACCCGCATTCTGATATCTTATCCGGATGCGAATATCTATAAATTTCTCATTCTCCATTAAATTCTTTATATTATTTTTACCAAGTGAGCAATTTATCTTGGTGAAGTCTGTTAAGTTAAATTTTTAATCAGATTAATATTCATTGACC